>CAHIKZ030003885.1:1665000-1720000 GCA_903632075.3 Acanthosepion pharaonis
TCCAAAGGGTATTTTCGCGTAAGTGAATGTAACGAACTGGGCTGGAATTCGAACTCGGTTCTCTGATTTCATATTTCGATCCACCCGCAGAAACTTATTTTGTATGAATGGATGTCTGAGCAGGGTGTGCGATGGATAATGAAAAACAAATTAGATAGGAAGTTGTGGAAAGGCATGAACACCCTCGGCATATAAAAGAATAATTTTGCTCGACAAATGAGAGCTTGTATTGGCTTGAATTTAATTATCAGTAAAAAATATAAATAACCTAATTGAAATCTCAAAAGTGACTCGTTAAAAACTAAAAGTGACTCCTTTGCCAAATCATAATTAATGTCTTTTCTCTGATGGTAAATGCGTTATTATCGATTTTTTCGTAATGATTTTTATTGAATTTCATGAATAATTCATATTTGTAACATTTAAAGAATTAAAAAAAAGGTAACAAAAAAGGCCCTGATATTAAGAAACAATTGAAATACCTTGGATACCCAGTGGAATGAGGTCATTAAAATTTTGACAAACGCAGGACATATTGAGGGCAAAGGGAACAGAGGAAGATATTGGTCCACATATATGGCCAGTTTGTGTAAATAGATGATGGAATCTGACGCGAGGGGTTTGATAAAAGAAAAAACGTTACTAAGAGTTACAAGGAATAGGAGAGTTTGCAGAGAAACTGATCACCCATGTCCTGAATGAATACAACACATAAAAGAAAAATATATTTTGGAAAGTATCAGGTGAAAATGCATTTTCTCAGATGGAGAGAAAAAGTGAACAAGATAATTTTGCGAACAGCATCATAGCTAAAAGGAATTATGAAAACGACGGGATTCTTCTTCTTCTTCTTCTACTTCTTCTTCTTACCATGTATCTTCAGGACGTTGGTGATCATGGCTCTCCACAATTCCCTGTTTATTTTTTAGCAGAAAAGACAAACGTTAGTAAGAAACAACTTTTGTCTTCTTGCCATCAAACTATACTGTGCTATTCATTCGTTAAAGATCATCATGAAGGTTCTGCGTTGCTTTTCTCTGGCTCTCTTTCTGTGTGCATCGAATTTGCCAAACTCTCTTTCCTCACTATGTGCCCCAGAAATTTTAACTGTCTCTTCCTGATGTTAACCAGGTTAACCGACTTTTTGGTCACATTTTCTGTAAAACTTCATTGTTGCTTACATACGCCTAAAAAATCATTTTTTCTTCTTTTTCTGAACGAAACAATTGAATTACTTTTGCTAAACAAAAATGGAAAAATTACTTTGATGCTTGATAAACCTAAGCTTCATATTAATTAAAAGAATAAAATTATAAATAAAATAAAATTACGATATTTACAAAACTAATAGTATTAAATCGAAATAAATTGGTTTCAGTAAAAATAACTGAGAAACCGGAAAAAAATGTAATAAATGTACAAGACTCATTTTTAACTAACCGTATATTTTATATAGATAAGACGAGACCCAGAATCAAGGTAAATGTTCGTGATTTTATTTTATATACGTAACATAAGACGACCGAAAATTTAGGCCAATGATTCCCAATGTGGGGCACATGCCCTACCGGTGGGGCAGGGTAATATTTTGGTGAGGCATGCGTAGGATGTGCACACTTCGACTTACTATACCAACATGAGCTCAAATTTCATTTTGCATCATTATTTCATGATTAAAATGATTTATATATATTACAGAATAAAATGATTTATGTATATTACAGAATAACATTTCATTCATATATTTTATATTTCTGCCTTTCAGTTCTCTACTATATGTTTTGGAACTATATATTTTTAACTGTATTTTGTTTGTTTGTTTTTTATTTTAATCTTTCATGTACGCGATGGTCTTTGGAGGCTTGTTTAGAGACCAAGTTAATGGAATTTTAAGCACCCTTCACGTGAATTGCAGTATAATTTTTAATATGTGAGAATTAATTGTTACCAGTGGGGGTGTACCAGAATTTTATAAATACCAAAGTGGAGAATGGCACAACATCTGTTGGGAACCACTAGTTTAGGTCAATGATATTGATTCTTACGAGTATAAAATCAAACTGATGTTATTTGTTTACGTTCTTTGTTTACGTTACTTATTACTTGTGAGTGTTGCTCAGCGGACCTTTTGTAAATTGTTGTCCAATCGCCTCTTGAATGTTGCATTTTAATCTGAAATTAAGGAGTAAAATTTATAACTGTAGTACAGCATTATAAATTGAATTGTTTCAACTAGAGATATTTGCATCTATAGTTACCATAAGGAGGGACTTGTTAGATTCTCACGGTTCATATCGCAAGTATACTAGCCAACATACCAGTGCCGACACACCATAAGAGTTAAGGTTAGCTTTTGTAACTATTGTATTAGACGACCCCCTATTTTGGGGTATAATTTTAAATATTTACAGGTCTCCTTATACGCTAAAATATTCGGTAATTACTGATAATTTGTATAAGTATGACAAATCCACAAGAACACCTCACCTGTGTGTATAACTGTACTGTATTTCATATTGTACTGGTTGTGTACAATAAACCTCTCTTCTAGTATCCACCTGTTGTTAAGTATTTATTCCCTTAGCACGGAATATAACAAATAATAATTGCCATGACAAGTGTTGGGCGAACTGAAACAAATAATTTAATCGTGCTGGCAAAGGTTTTGGTGAAACAATAATATAACCAATTGATCATGTTATCGAAGAAAATAAAAAGATTATTTAGCTTTGACCGGCTGGTAAAGTAATTGTGAGTTCAATCTTTCAGCCGGGTAACAAAGGCTCAACAATTGAGCAGTAACATCCATCTACAAATATAAGGATATTTGTCCGAATGTAAATTATGCAGATAATGGTATTTTCATCCCAGAAATTAAAATGGAAATTTTACTCAGTCAAAAGCTTTTAATAAGAATAGGAGCTTCGACCAAGTAAGAAAGAGAATGATTAAATAATCAAGATTAAGCGGGGTATATGCTAAGAAGAAACGATAAAGGATGAAGCAAAAGGTTGCTTTATTAGTAGATAGTGGACAGCAAATACAATTGAAAATGATCCGTTAGAAGCTGGAGATATGAGAGAGAATAATTCATAGGTAGGGTATTACAGGGTCAAGTTAATCAGGTCAGTTTGGGAAATGTCTTTGGACAGTAGTGGGCAAATACTGATGACGATAATAACATTCATTTGGAAAGCTTTGAGGAAACAAAATTATTTTTTTTTACTGTTGTGATAGAAGCTACGACTTTGCTTTTCTCCCTTTTAATGTGAAAAGTATGCACGACTTGTTTGGTTTTATCACGAACAAAACAGAATATTGCTAAAACAAGTAATGCCTTATTAGTTGAGCCTCGTTTGCACACAGAGCATGCGCGCACGTGACTATTCAGAATCCTGTGATCGGAATACCATAAAAACGACATTAACGGACCCGCTCGAAATAAAGATACGGATATTAGTCCAAGAAAATTACCGATTTCCAGCATGAAGGCATTCAGTGCAATAGAATAACTGGAGTGTTTTCCTTCCCACTATTTTGGTGACAAGACAGCGCCATTTTAATGAGACCTGTAACCTTAATGGCGTCATGTCAAGCCTACTTTGTTTTTCTTCTATTCGCACATTGTTCAAATTTGATTGGGCAGTTTCAAACGCAATAATTACGGGTCTAATCAAGCCGAAGAGCCGACAGGGGACTTACGTGTTGTGTCACCTCCAAGTTTATTTATTTCAAATGTCACTTGTTCAATAATTAATTTAATCAAATTCGCTCATTTTCTTGTTTGTCCACTCTGTTTGTTTTCTTTCATTTTTTGTTAATATTTCAAAATTTAATTTAATTTTATTATTTTCTTCTTTCCTTTTTTAACTGAGATGACAAACTCCAGTTTTAATTATTTTTGTTGCTTTTAGTGGATTCCTTCTCGTCCGGTCTCTCCTGATGGAGGACCTGTAATATGACTTTGGTTGTTTGCAGTTTTGCTAAATATTTCGTGGGGTCGAATATCATTGGGTTGTCTTCACTTGTGAGTCGAGCAAAACAAAAAAATGTTTAAATAAACATTCAAATAGAAAATAAAACAAATTTTTCACTCTTCACCAAACTTAATTTCTTTCATTGACCTGTGAAAAGAAAGGTGTAGTAGTCATATTTTAGCATGAATTTAAATTTTATTTTTATGAAATTAACAAAAGTTAATTTGCTTCTCTGCTAAATTCTATTTTTCGGGATGAAAAAATTAATTTTTTTTTTATTTTATTTTTCGTCACAGCTTTCTTTCTTTCTTTCTTTCTTTCTTTCTTTCTCTTCTTTTGTATAACTTTTTCTTCACACCTTTCTTTCTATTTTATTTTTCCTTTCTTTCTTCGTTCTTTCTTTCATTTTTGTTGAACTAATCTTTCTTATCTTTTTTTGTTTTACTTTTCTTCATACACACAATTCTCGTTTTTCTTTCATGCTTTGTATTAATATTCGCTTTCATTCAGTTACTTATTCTTTCATTAGGACTAGAATGTTTTTCATACTTATCTTTTACGTCTTTCTTTCTTTCTTTCTTTCTTTTTCTTTCTTTCTGTCTTTCTTTATTCTAACATTTCCGTATTTTTTAAAACACACACATCACCGCCACTATTAATAATGTTTAAACTAACATGTATATGCACAAAAGCTGAATATTATCTACCATGTATTCAACTGAGAAAACAGAATAACATATCTGTTTATATCTCTGAGATGGGGTATTATGATTACTTGCATTATTTATATTATTCGTACTGTTATCCTCATCTTCATTGCCATATTATCAACGTTTCGGCCTCTATATCTCTGAGATGAGGTATTATGATTACTCGCATTATTTATATTATTCGGACTGTTATTCTCATCTTCATTGCCATATTATCATAATAATAAAAAAAATGTTGATTTGTATAAAGAAATTGTAGGAAATGGGAAAGACATAACGGAAAACTTTAATTTTCTAAACTTCCGGAACCAGTTCTGTGTCGGGCACGTAGAACTCAGAACAGTAGTAAAAACTAAATTACTAGCCACTGGTCTAAACAATGAATTATTACAGTTATACATTTTTTCTTACTATTTTCAAGAAAATTAGTCCGACACATGTCACTTCGCTGAAGTCAAGATCACCAGTATTGAAATCTAAATTGTTTTCAGTTTAAATACAGAATGAGTAATAAAAATGAAAGTATAAAATTATATACAATATGTCTGTAGTAGAAGCCATAAAATTGTGTTCACAATATTTAGATTTCAGTATTAAATAATCGCTAGAGGATGAAACAATCAACCAAACAGCAAAATAACAAACATGAAATAATTCTTTTATGACGTTAATTCACATATCCTATAATTTCCTAAAGAAATCAAATAATATTCCAGAATAAAACTTCAACAAAACAATAATATAAAGCACACACATCACAGCCATATTAATTATGTCCACACTAACATGTATATGCACAAAAGCTGAGTATCATCTACCATGTATTTAACTGTGAAAACAGAATAACATATATGATAAATGTATTAGTTAAAGCTCCCAAGAAAATTAAATTTCAGCTTTTAAATGAATCGTAAGGTGTTGATATGCCGTTAAACAAACAAACTAAACTATTAAATCTTCATATGTCAGATTTTTCCGACTGGGCAAAATGATAAAAAATTTAGCCTCGGGTTTCAAATGCTTTGGGCTTTCTTTGGTTTCAATGAAATTATTCAGGCTTTAATTTTCTTTCTGATTTCTCTTTGACCCAATCCTTATCTTTCTTGAAGAGTTTTTTTTGTTTCGTTTTTTTTTCTCGTTTTTCTTATGACGTTCCAATCTTTAGTTTATCTCACTTCGTTTGTCCACCACCGTTTCTGTTCTCTGACTATTTTGTATTTGTTTATTTTTTCTTTAAAATACTTAATTATTTCCTTTATAAAGTTAAAACCAGAGGCAACCTTGAGATTTTGCACAACTTAATTGAACACGACGGAAACAAAAAGAAGATCCATTAGTAAAATAAAAATAAAAATAAAGATAAATAAATAAATATACTTCCTCTTTGTCCTTTCACTTGAATCATTCTCAGTAATGTTTTCTCTTTTACTTTCATTCCTCAAAATTATTTCGCATTTTCGGTTGCTCTGCATTGATTAAAAAGCAAATAAAAGTATTAAAATATAAATTAAAATATAAATGAATTAACTTAGACCATTTATTGCTTTAACTTTTTATTTTTCAAATTTATGCATAGATACGTATGAGCCCTTTTCTGTGTATGTTCTTGCGTGAGTGATAGAAATATACCTGAACTTTAATGAAATCTCGTTGGCTTTAAAACTAATCAAAACCCCTTATAAATACATGAAAAGTTGGAGAATTACTTTGTTAAACAGGTTAAACTCGCTACACCCCAATCCACAAATCAATAGATACGCGTATTTGTTACCATGAATCGATTCTTTAAAAATGATTTAACCCCAAGAAAGGCAATAATGCCACTAAAACGCAAGGGGCTACTGGGAGTGATTGAGAATAAAAAAGACTTCAGGGGCGGCCGAAAATCCAATCCTAAACAGGAAACGAGGGATAAACTTCTACTCCTTTTCAAAAGATCGTTTTGCCAGCAGTGATGACAAAAAACTCTATTTCCCTTTGTTTTTTTTTATCACTAATACAGCATCTCTTTTACAGTCGCTCTGTCCCAGACGTGCCGTCGCCTCCGTCTGTCTTTTCTACAAATACTTTCACGGTAACTGCTCCGACGAGCTACTTTCGCTAGTTCTCAAAATGCATGAATTTAAACGTGCCATGAGGTCGGCATCCCAGTCCCACCCTTTCAATGTCGAAACGGTTAGATGTAGCCGTCTCTTCTACTCCAATAACTTCATCTCACGCACTTCCCGTCTGGGGAACTCCCTTCCTCTTACTTGCTTCCCTGATAGCTATAATCTCGAACTATTCAAATGCAATGTCAATTGACATCTCCAGATGCCTTGATCTATTCCCCTCCTTCTCTTCATCCTTTCCTCTTTCACGCTTCTTTACTCTTGCTGCCACTCCCTGTAACCCCTTGCGTGCTTGTGGCACTCTCGCCTTGCTTGGGGTGAAAAGCTGAAAAATATATATAAAAACCCTCAAGGTTCTTCTACGGGTTGTAAAAGGTAAGAGGCTCAGTTAACGAGGAAATGTATGAACGATAAAATTTAACTTTAGATTTGAAGATGTTAAGATTGTAGTAGTCGAGAAAGCATCCTCTTGGGAGTCTATTCCACAAAGTAGCGGGAAATGTCAAGAAGCTGTTCGAGTAGCACTTCTTTAATAATGAAATACGAATGGTGTAAGTGGCATGCCGGCTCTTAGCTCTGAGTGGTCGTGTTGGGGGAACTAAGGAATGTCGCCGCGATGACCTTTTTCCGTGGAAATAATGATTGATTAGTAAGAGGCTTGAAATGTTTCGTCTGTGAAGAAATGTCTCTAGAATTGAACATAATTCATCACCCACAAGGCCGCACGTTTCAATTAAAGATGACACGAACAGGCAATTGAAAGCGAGAATTGTATCTTTCATATTTAACATTATTCCATTTTATTCAACTCTTGATGGATCATTTGCATTCGGTCATCGTGAATGAAGCTGCCCCGTCTCCAATGGTCCTGTACATGGACCTCACATGTTATCTGCGATATGTGTGAAACTGCCCCAATTGCTCTCTCAAGTGGCTGTTTACATGACTAAGTTTATTACACATCTTTCTTGCGCTTATTAACATGGATACATGTATTTTCCATTCGATTCTCGGGAGCGTCGCACAGTAAGCACACACTAATGCACCTCATTTCTTTGATGGTCTGAAATGAATATTCTGGTTTTATAATACACTGATATGTCCCGGAAAGGGATATATTTGTTTGAAGTAGCAAAGTGGTTTTGGACTACTGTAACCGAGTAGGACAATCTAGAAGGTAACCGTAAATGACTCGTCCTCGTCGTATTGGTGGGCAATAAGCGTAGGCAATACGCGAAGGCAGTAGGGCGAAATCAATAGGCGTTTTCCCTGTACCTCCACATCAGTCTGTATTTATGGCTGACACCAGCCAATCATATTACCGTGAGGGGGAACCCAGGTGTATGCATATTCATTACATTATAAATAAAGGTCCTTTTAGGATTTCCTAGATATGGTTCACTGTCTTTGTATAATGCCCAGCAGTCTGTGTTTGTAATGACATGCTAGTGTGCTCTATAGTCAATGTGTATTTTTAAAATAATTTTGTCTTGTGACAATACTAAGATACCTTTAGTATATAACAGGAGACATTTTCTAAACCCTTGTGCAAATTAATTGAAACAAATCGAATGATTCCGTTATTATTCACTTTTTTTCGCATTTTTCCAATGAAATATGACACGGTGCATATTTTAGTACTTCCTATGTCCATTCCACGAAGCCGTTCCTTGCAGATTAACCACAGATTCTCGATTAGATTTAAATCAAGAGAGTTTTCGGGCCAATCTATAGTACTTTGATTTACTCACTGGTAAAGCTTGTCAGTGTGTTCCGTGCAGCGTTACAATTTTCGTACGCTTCCTTGGAGTAATGTCCATTGCAGACAATGGCCGTAAAACAGCTAATCGACAATCGATACAATAGTGTCTGCGCGTGATAAAAATCTGATGCAATTACGGATGATGCAATATTTTTCAAGGCCAAACAAATTACATCATACACCGTGAAAATAGATTCATAGTGCTCTACACCACTGCAAATGACCTAATCTGAGAAAAAGAATTGATTACATCCTGTCACGCCAGTGGGTCTAAAAATGACCGTATGATGAAAGAAAGGAAACTAAAGCAGTTGTTTCAGTTAATTTGAACAAGCGTGTAAATATATGCTTTTGGTATTTAAATAGACTACTGAATCGGTTTAGTAAACAAAGTGTATAGGGAACGTGTTAGAATCATCGTTTGATTAATACCTCTGGTGGATTAATAACCTGAATGCATAAAAAGTAGGCATGTGGAACTAATTACTAAACACTTCAAATATTTCAGTATATAAATCAATTATAACAAGTTTAGTTAGAGCCATCAGCAAATGGGACAGCCCAACATGCAAGTTACAAATTGGCCATACGAAAATCAAACAACAATTTAAATATATGGGAAGCCATTTATCATGTGCGAGTGGTAAGTGTGACACTGAAATCTGAAAGCACTTTGGGATAGAGAAAGGTGCTTTTCAGAAGCTAAGCAAAGTATCAAGTCACAGAAAAATTTCATTAGAAAAAATGAAAAGAGTAATAACCTGTTACGTAATATCAGTCCTCTTATGTGGCAGTGAATGCTGGATAATCTCTTCAGAGAAGCAGAAACTTGAAGCAATAGAAATGTGGTTTTACAGAAGGATGCTGAGGATACCATGGACCGAACATGTGAGCAAAAATGAAGATTTAGAGAAAATAGAAACATAAACAATTATTTAAAAAATACGAACAAAAAAAAAAAGCAAAACAGATTAGATGCTTAATATATTCTTTAATCAACAGCCGAAGCAACGCAATAAAGCCACTAGGACGCAATAGGTTACTGAGTATTAGAGAATATGAGAGAAAAAAACTACTATTAAGGAGAGAGGACAATAAAAGAATAAAAATTAATAAGACAGAAAATAACGATCGACATTTTCTTCAAAGTTGACTGGGAAGCAATAAGCCTGAAGAGAATTCCACAGTTTTGAGATATAGCAAAGTGTTTTGCATATTAGAAATATTAAATATAATCTGTTAGCCGGAAATTAAAACATAAATAATAGCTTCAAGACTGATTTTTCATTTTTAAAACTTTATTTTAATCCTTAGGTATCGCGTTTTTTGTAGGGGTCCTAAATAATGTATAACCAGATTTGTAGAGGTTGTAAATAATGTATAACCAGATTAGTAAAGGTCCTAAATACTATATAACCACATTTGTAAAGGTCTTAAATAATGTATAACCAGATTTTCAGAAGACCTAAATAATGTATAATCAGATTTGTAGAGGTCGTAAATAATGTATAACCAGATTTGACTAGGTCAAAAATAAGATATAACAAGATTTGTAGAGGTCCTAAATAATGTATAAACAGATTTGTAGAGGTTCTAAATAATGTATAGCCAGCTATGTAGAAGACCTACATAATGTATAATCAGATTTGGTAAGGGCCTAAATAATGTATAAACAAATTTGTAGAGGTCCTGAATAATGTATAACCTGATTTGTAAAAATCCTATATAATATATAACCAGATTTGTAGAGGTCCTAAATAACGTACAATCAGATTTGTAGAGGTTGTAAATAATGTATGACCAGATTTGTCTAGGTCAAGAATAATATATAACAAGATTTGTAGAGCTCCTAAATAATGTATAACCAGATTTGTAAAGGTCCTTAATAATATATAACCAGATTTGTAAAGGTCTTAAATAATATATAACCAGATTTGTAGAGGTCCTAAATGATGTACAATCAGAGTTGTAGAGGTTGTAAATAATGTATAACCAGATTTGTAGAGGTCCTAAATAATGTATAACTAGATCTGGTGAGGTTCTAAATAATGTATAACCAGATTTGTAAAGGTCCTAAATGTTATATAACAAGATTTGTAAAGGTCTTAAATAAAGTATAACAACATTTGGAGAGGTCCTAAATAATGCATAATCAGACTTGTAGAGGTTGTAAATAATATATCACCAAATTTGTAAAGGTCCTCAATAATGTATAACCAGATGAGTAGTGCTTCTAAATAATGTATAATCAGATTTGTAGAAGACCTAAATAATGTATAACCAAATTTGTAAAGGTCTAAAATAATGTATAACCAGATTTGTGGAGTTCCTAAATAATGTATAACCAGATTCGTGGAGTGCCTAAATAATGTATCACCAGAGTTGTGAGGTCCTAAATAATGTATAACCAGATTTGTAAACGTCCTAAATAGTTTATAACCAGATTTGTAAATGTCCTAAATAATATATAACCACATTTATAGTGGTCCTAAATAGTGTATAACCAGATTTGTAAAGGTCTGAAATAACGTGTAACCATATTTGTAAATGTCTTAAATAATGTATTACCAGATTTAGAGAGGCCCTAAATAATGTATAAACAGATGTGTAGTGGTTCTAAATAATGTATATCCAGATTTGTAGAAGTCCTAAATAATGTATAAGAAGATTTGTGGATTTTCTAAATAATGTGTAATCAGATTTCTAAAGGTCCAATATAATGTATAACTAGATGTGTAGTGCTTCTAAATAATGTATAATCAGATTTGTAGAGGTTTTAATTAATGTATAACCTGATGTGTAGTGCTTCTAAATAATGTATAACCAGATTTGTAAAGGTCCTAAATAATGTATAACCAGATTTCTAAATGTCCTAAATATTATATAACCAGATTTGTACGTTGACTTCGAAGTGTCACTCACTTATTACTTTTGACCTTTTTATATTATCATACTAAGCAACTTCAACCGTGGAACAGTGTTCAGAAATTTGGGGAAAAATGGTGGAGATGTGCTTTTAAAACTTTTTCTTTATCTGAAGAGAAGGCTAAAAAATCAAGAAAAAATGAACGGATTGAAAATGAGATAATAAACAAACAAACAATTGATGGAACAGACATAAAAAATAAAATAATTACAATAAATCACGAATTGAAAACGAAGCCAAATATTATCAGAGATAAACGAACAACAGTGAATAGAATTAAATGAGAAAAAAACAGGAAGAAGGAAGGTATAAAGATAAATAAGTAAAAAAAAAAAATGACAAAAGGATCCGAGGCAGAGACAAAAGTAGTTGTCTTGGCTAATCGTTACATTTGAAGTCACGTTCAGAGATGATTTCTCTGTATTGATAACAGAACGGGAAGTAATGGCGGGTGGAGAATGGAGTTTTTCAATGGCGGGAAAAGTTAGAAACTGAAAATATAGAACAGGAAAGAAGAAAAAAATAATTGGTTGGATAGAATAGAAATTAAACGGAGAAAGAGAAAAGTATAAGTAAAATTAAAACGCAATACTTGAGTGGGAGTTAAATTTCATCATCTTACGGTTGAAATTGCAAGATATAACTTTAAGTTCTGTGCTAACAATTTCTTCTATCACACTTCTCGCTTGTGGAACTTTCTTCCGTCTTCTTCAACTTTGATTTTATAGATTTTAAATGCAACGACAATCGTTAACTTCTTTTTCTTTAGTCACATTTTTTTTTATTGTTCGTTTTTTTTAGGCATTTCACTCCCAGCAAGTCATGAGGCCACTAGCACGCAAGGGGTTAAAGAGACTGGAAGCAAAAGTAAAAAGGCGCGATAGAGAAAATGATGGAGAGAAAGAAGGGAATAGATCAAAGAATCTGGAGATGTCGATTGACATTACATTTGAATAGTTGGAGATTATAGCTATGAGGGAAACAAGTAATAGAAAGGGAATTCCACAGACGAGAGGTGCGAGACATGAAGCTATTGGAGTAGAAGAGACGGCCACATTTAACCGTTTCGACAGTGAAAGGGTGGGACCGTGATGTCAGCCTAGTAGCACATTTTAACTCATGCAGTCTGGGAACTAGCGAAAATAGCTCATCAGACCAGTTACTGTGAAAATATTTGTAGAAAAGACAGAGGGAGGCGATAGTACGTCTGTGAGAGAGCGACTGAAGACGAGATGCCAGATCAAGGCCAATCACATTGCATATCCGTCTCTGGATTTTGTCGAGGAACTTTAGACGAACAGCGGGGGCACCAGACCATATATGGCAGCAGTGTTCCATGCAAAGGCGAATGGTTGATTTATAGATTTGAAGGATGGACTCAGGCGAGAAAAACTTTCTGGCGCGACATAGGGAACCAACTTTCCTTGCGTTGGATGAAGCTATTGATTCAATGTAATTGTTCCATCTCAGGTCAGCGGACAGTGTGAGACCAAGCAGTCGCAAAGAGGTGCTCTCGTGGAATTGAGCATCAAACATACTAAAGGGTGACAGCGAGGGCTTTCTGCGGTGAGTAATAGAGAGCAGTTTTGTTTTTAAGGCATTAAAGTTAACCAGCCATTTTCTGTCCGAGTCTACAACCGATTGGAAGTCCTTTTCGAGACTAACGGCCAGGTTAGTTTTGTCAGTGATACCAGATTTGATTTTGAGGCAGGAGTAAATAGTAGTGTAGTCTACATAGATGCCTACTTGGGAAATGATGACATCGAAAAGATCGTTAATTATGATAAGGAACAGAGATAGAACCACGATAGAACCTTGTGGAACACCTGCTTTCGTGGGAAAGGAACTGGTTTGACAGGAATGGTCGTATTAAGTTAAATAATCGACCTGAATTTCCATATCCCTGAAGCTTACGGTGGAGGCCGGTCTGCTAAAGCCTATCAAACACTTTAGAGATATCTAGAATCACAGCACGAGCTTATCCATTATTTTGAAATGCTTGTTAAACAATTTCAGTTATGGCAGTAAGCACATCAGCTGTAGAAGGGGCAAAGCGGAAACCATATCACTATTCAGAGCGCAGATCATGGGATATAAGGTGCTTAACTACTTCGGCGCTGATTAAAGCTTCAAAGACTTTTGCCGAAGAGGGACAGGAGACTGATAGGACGGTATTTAGATGGTTCAGAATGGTCTTCAAAGTTCTTAAAGACAGGCACAATAGATGAGGGCTGCCGACAGGCTGGAAAACAGGATTCATTGAGGCAGTGGTTATATAATTTGGAGAGGGCAGGGGCCAGTTCAGGAGCAGATTTCTTCAGGATAATGGCTGGTATCCCGTCTCCACCACTAGCCTTATGGGAGTCTAATTTAGTGAATGCTCAATACCAAACACGGGGTTATGCGCAACTCACTCAATAGAGACTCAGTTCTGGGTGTCTGGGTGGGGGGAGGGGATCGGATGTGTGTATATCGGATGAGTCGGACGTTGAGTTGGATAAGAGTTTCCGAGCAAAGCACCCAGTTTTATCAGCTGAGGAGTTCAGGACCACAAACGGGTTGAACAAAGGAGGCATTGTGGGTAAAGTGCGCTCTTGCATAGATGCCAATAATTTTGGAGTTGAATATGCCATACGTTGTTTCATTCTATCAGCAAATAGTGACTTTGTTTCATTGAGGACACGCTTGCACTCGTTAGGGCTGAGAGGACAAAGAGACGTCTGTTGCGATCTGACACGTCACTACGATATAGGCGGAAGAAGTTGGCAGTTGATCCAGAGACTTCCTCCGCCTTTTGATAGGTCTCGTTTTTAGTCATGCTGGCTTGCTAACGAGCCAGCTAACTCGGGATATTTTCGACAAGAATACTTACCAAGAGTGGGGAGGAGAATGAAAAAGTTTTCCCTACTTCTTTAAATTAAGTTTTAACTTAATATAAGTCCCATTACCCCTTGCTTAAACATTATTCGTTTATCTAGCTTTGTGGATAAGGTGCATCATTTAACTTAAAATTGGCACGTCGTGTTCACTTATGCTGGCTTCAAATCGCATGGTCAGTTAGTGAATTATTGAAGCTAACTTTTTATCACCATGCCGCTACATTTCAAAGACCACTGAGCTGACGGGGAATCTCTTCTCCAACAGTGAAACATGGCGACTTTGCTTTCCAATAAAATAAAACAGAGAATGGGAAAAAATGGAGCTGAATATTTCTTCGCTTCTCTGCATTTTATTTTATAAAAATATATTGCTAGTATATTTACCTTAAAATTTATTTTTATGTTTTCATTGTGTTTTGTTTTATGGGGGGGCTCACTATTTGCTGTTAGATGGAGTTTATCGTCATACCCATATACTACATCTGACAACAAGTCCTCCGATCGGGAGGTTGGAGATTTTGAGCAGCTGGGAATCAGCTTTTAACTGCTGTTGTTCCCAGGTCTACCCTAGCCAAGGGTGGTAGCATCTGTTATTGTTCCGTCTAGAGGCAAATATTGATCCACTAATCAAAGTATTAGGTTGGTGCAAAAATAATGTCGTTTTTGACGTTAAACTTAACGTCAAAAAACGACATTATTTTTGCACCAACCTGATATATTTTATAATAAAATTACCAGTAATATACTTTTTATAACAAACACTAAACAACACTAAAATAGAAAACATTTTTTTATATAAAAATTACCAGCAGTTAATTTTATGATCTAATATATATATATATATATATATATATATATATATATATATATATATATATAAGTGAACATAAAAGTCAACACTCTGAAGCGACAGATGTTTCATGCTAGACGCATTCGTCAGGCCGCGAGTGTTGGATTTTTTCTCGATTATTTATATATATGGGTCAGTGGTGCATTGTGGATAATCTATTCTGGCGGTTATTTTGGCGGGAGTGGCTTGTTTATTGATTTGTTTATTTGGGGTAAATTAATTTACTTTTTTTATTTTCATTTTTTATTCTATATATTTATTTATTCTTTTCGGTTTTCTATGTTTTATTAACGTAGTAAAAAATTATTGGGGGTTTGTTTAGGACAGTTTATAATTTGTTTATTATTTTCTTTATTTATTTATTTGGATTGGTTATTTAACTTGTTTTTGCTTATTTGCAAGTTTTTCACAAAATCTGCAAACTTTGCTTGGAGGAAAAAAAATATTATTACCTCCCCAGACCAAAATAAATTACTAAATAAACGATCTGAGCTCATGTCAAAATGCAGACATGAAAACAAATTTTTACTACGTTACTTAAAATTCGAAAACTGAAATTAATAAATGCAAATAAATAAAATAATATAAAAAAAAACAAGTAAAATAAATAACCCAAACAAACAATAAAGTAATTAACAAACCAATCCTGTTATAATAGACGAAATAGAATAAATAAAAATAAATAAAAATAAATAAAATAAAAAATAAAATACATAAAAAAAAACAAGTAAAAATAATCAACCCAAATAAATAAATAAAGTAAATAATAATAAACAAATTAACAAACCAATCCCATCAAAATAACTGTCAACATAGACTACAGCAACTAATCCAAAAATTGGACATAAAAATAGCTATAACTCTATATATATATCGACAAAAGAAAAACTACACTACGTTACTCAAAAATCGAAAACCAAAGTGAATAAAAAATATATAAAATAAAAAATCAATCAATCAAAAACCTGAAAACTTTGCTTGGAGGAACAAATAGCTATTATTACTTTTCCAGGCCAAAATAAATTACTAAATAAACGTAATTGAAAGTAATAAATGCACTTAAAAGCATAAAATTATATACAGACTATTTAGATTTCAGCATTAAATAAACCAAAGAGGTTGATATACCGTCAAACAAAATCAACCAACCAAACATCCAATATAAAAGAACTCTTTCATGACATTAGTCCATGCAATACCCTACAATTTCTTAATTAAACGGTATTCCAAAATATAAACCCAACAAAGCTACAACATAAAACGCATACGTATCACGGCTTCTAGTAATCATGTCCACACAAACATGAGCTGAGTATCATTTACCATGTATTCAATTGTGAAAGCAGAATAGCGTATATCATATATTCTCATTACTTCAAATCTGTCAAGAAAATTATATTTAAGCGTTAAATGACCCATAAGGTGTTGATATGTCATTAAACAAACCAATTAAGCGAACAACATCAAGATGCAAGAAGTTCAGAGAATCGTCCTCTTCTGAAACACGCACATATATAAGAAAACTGTATCCATCAATTAAAACCATTTCAACTTCTTGGGTGTTCCAACTCTGACACAACTCCATGTTCAAACAAAGCAAGACATCCAGGAAAAAATATGTATAATAATAATAATAATAATAATAATAATAATAATTCGGAAAGGAAACTGCAAGAAATTGGTATGAACGCCACCCAAATCCAGTTAGGGAGATAGGACCTGTAACAATTTTAGGGTACTTTACAATACACAGAGACAGAACAATCAAAGCCAATCGCTCAGACATCGTGATTAGAGACGGAAAAAAAAAACATGTGCCTTCTTATTGACATGACAGTCCCTGCAGACTGCAATGTGTTTTTAAAAATTACTAAAAATCTATCAAAATAAAAGACCTTGAAATCGGAATCTCAAAAATGATGCACATGGGGACATCGACAATTGCAGTTGTAGTTGGACCCCTCGGAATGATTGGAAAAGATTTCAATGGACTCATTTAAGGAATTCCTGGTAGCCTATACCTTAAAGAAATACGAAAAGATGTTATCAGAAATACAGCCCACGCCTTACGAAGGGCTTTATTTATGTAAAATATGTGTGAGTTTTTTTTTTATTTTATTCATTTTTTTATTTTTTTCAAAAATGTCCAGTGGAAAAAGTCATGATCCAATTTCTGACCTTAGGTCTGTGGTCGAAACCCGGAAAGAAATGAGTATACACCAGAAACCAAAGAAAATAATAATAATAATAATAATAATAATAATAATAGATTAAACAAATTGCATAAAAATTGTGCTGACTCCAAATGCAGATTTTGTGATGAATATCGGGTTGCATGGTATTAACATAACTTGTTCTTTGTGTCGTGTCCCTTCAGGACGTTGGTGGTCCACAACGTCCTTTGTAGATCTTAATAATTTTTGTCTTTTCGTTATCTCCCTTAAACATTGTTCCGACATCAACAGTCTTGACCCTAAATCTACTTCTTCATTTTATGTGCCGTGTCGATCATGGCCCTCCACTTCCCCCTATCCCTTGTAGCTCTCAAATTTTGTCCCTTTGTTACTTCCCCAAGGTCATGTTCTGTCATCCACTTGCTTAAGCTCGCTAGGTATGTCATTCGTTGCTTTTCCTTGTCTCTCATTCCTTCTATTTGACCTGTGAGTATCATATTCTTCAAGCCCTCCTTTCTCATTACATGCCCCAGAAATCTGAGCTGCCTCTTCATGATATTAAGTATAAGCATCCTGTTATATCTAAACTAAGAGTGAAATGGCGGAAACTGAAGAAGCCTAACGTAGCATCCAAATTGTAATACTATAGGCTTCTGAGAGACCCGAATCATGAAATAAAAATATATGGACAATGTGAAAAGAAGATACGAGTTACACAATGGAGCCTCGAAATGGGACTCACTAATAGACGCTTTAGTGACATCTCACAGGTTGCGTTGATTTCCTTCCATACAGTGACCAAAATTGCATTTTTTCCTCTCTGACTGCATATCTCCTTATCTGTTTACATCTTCTAATAAGGAAAAGGAAATCGAATCTTTCTATGCTAGACAGTGCCAAGGCTCTTTGCAAATCACAACAAATCATCATTATGACGGAAGACCTAAACGCCAAAGTATGCAAGGTGAGGGCAGGCAATATAGTAGGAAGATTCGGACTCTAGAACCCGGCAACGAACGTGGAGAAAAATGGATCCAGTGGTGCACAGCCAAGGACCAGGTAACAGCCAACACATGGTTCAAAGTATATCCGAGAAGATTATGGACATGGAGGGGCCCAGGATATTGACTACGTAACTATCAACAAAAGATTCAGGAATGCAATGATTCTCTGCAAAACCTACCCCAGAGCGATCATCGCCCTCTTATATGTAAAATACGAGTGAAACTGCGGAAATTGAAGAAGCCTAACGTAGTATCCAAATTGCAATACAACAAACTCCTGAGCGACTCGTACCTAACAAGGCAACCAGTCCTGATAAAATCCGAGTGGTTTCTCTTAAGAATACTAACGCGAAGTTATCACCGATTTTAGCGAAATTATTTCACTCCTGATTCCTCCTCTAGTCTATGGAAGGTCTCATGTGTATGCCCTGTTTTTAAGAATGCGAGTGAACATTCATTCCCGTTGCAGTATATAACAATCAGCCCCTCATCAACTCCTGATTATCACTAGCAAACCTTTTGAAGCTATTATCAAAAAGAATGTTGTTGATCACCTATATAGGGACAGCTTTTTGAGCGACAAACAGGACGGGTTTCTATCGGCTTCGGTCCACTGCTGATAACCTCACTGCCATTACTTACCGAATTACAGGCCCGAGACAACAAATACATTTCGAAGCCGATCGCATTAGATATTTGAAATGCCTTTGCCAAGGTGTTGCATAAAGTGTTAGTGCACAAGCTCTGTAGGTATGGAATCGCTGGAAGTGTATTCTCAGTTATAAAGTACTTCTTAACGGGAAGGTCTCTGAAGGTAACTGTTAACGGCCAGTGCTTTGAGACCCAAGAGATGAATGCAGTCGTCCCTCAAAGTTCGCTTCTTGGTTCAACTTTACATAAATGATCTGCTGACGAGTATAATCCAATCATTTGTGAATATCAATACTGATGATACAATAATTTATGTGCGCACCTTTAAAACTCTAGATGATCAAAGCTTGGCAGCTGATCTTTTCTCTGATCTAGCTCTAACAGTTCAGTGGAGGTGTGGCGGACATGAGACAGAACCTGGGACGAGCACAACTGGTCGCGACTTGCTTTTTCCCCGCCAAAAAAGAGCCCGTATTTGCTTAGCATGTAAAGCTACTGCAGTTGAAATGAGGGAGAGAAAAATAAGCACTTACCGCTCTGCCGTAATCCATCCTCGGCCAGATAACGTAAAAGAATGAGGGGGGACTGGCATCGCATTTTTATGCAATAACGATGCAATGCATTATGGGACATGGACGCAATGAATTATGGGATCACATGAAGACGCAAGGGATTATGGGTATATGAACAACTATAAAACAACTACTTTTTTTTCCGAGTCAGGGGAGTTCTTCGAGGACGTTCACGGTTGACGGCTAGAACGGGCAGTTAGTGTGATTTGGAGACAGAACTCAAGAAGGAACGACTCAAGGTTGAAATACCAGCTGGGAGAGCTTGAATTTACTCGCTGATTACTGTTTTCTTCATTCGCCTCAGGAGGAAAACTGTCTGGTCATATTCAATGCTACGAAAATCAAACTAGTGACGTTCCATCATCACCGAGAGGACCCAGAATTTTCATCCGTCACGAAGAAAGGGTGTTCCCTCATAGAAGCCCCGTAATTTGAGCGCCTATTGGAACTGAAATTCAACCCAGACCCCAACTGGAACTCATGCACACGATCTATCGGTGAATTAATGGTACCGCTTCAGGAAGTACTTGACACCTTCTACTCTCTTCGACGTTTATAAGAGCTATATGGAATACTGCTGTTATGTATGGGCAGAGGCTGCCGGATCTTCACTTTTCTGCCTCCGCGTCCTCGTGGGTGATGAATTTGTTTCCACCTAGCAGCCCTGAAAGTCTTTCGTTGCTCTATCGCTGTTTCCATTTAAATCGCCATTTCTAAGTTTCATAGATAAGACCCGACATTCTACGCACATTGAAGCGAGCCACCCTTATTCCCAAAGAGCATGCTTCCCTGATCACTACAATCTTAACCTGTTCAAGTCTAGGGATAAACGTTATCTTCCCCACATATCTCCATAAACTCTGTCTATTAATCTGTAACGCACTACTTCGGGTGGCTCTTGGGACTCGTATAGTGTGAACATCATTGTTAAAGTTAATTACACATGCAAGCTAGGGAGGTTATGCGTTGTTTTTCTCTGGCAGGCTTGCCTTCCATCTGTCCCTGTGAGTACCACATTTTCCAAGCCCTCTTTCCTCATTATGTGCCCTAGAAATTTCAACTGTCTCTTTCTGATATTATGTTTGAATTTTCTTTTGTGTTTCTATTACCGAATATAAAATTCAGCTTGACAGGGTGACCCAATGTCTGAACTGTAATTTCAGCAAACTTTATGATTATGAAATTGCAAAATAAATACTACTCAGACCCGGTTACAGACACATGGCCTGTAAGAATCTTATGGGATTTTTCATTACACACAGAGAACCTCCAATGCTATCTGCCCAGAAAAACCAGACAAAGAGATCAAAGACTTGAATGTGCTTTCTTATTGACAATATCAAATCCTGCAGACTGTAACGTAACTTTGAAGATATTCAAAAGCTTAAAAATTAAAATGAAGTGAAATTTTTAAGAATGCGACAAATAAAGACAGCATAAATTCAGTTTCCGTTGGTGCCTTGGGCTTGATTGGATAATGTTCTGATATATTCACTGAAAGGGTCCAAGGCAGCTCATGTCTTAAAGATATATGAAAAAGTTTGCTCTCACAATTATTGTTGAAAACTTTATCTCTGTGAAAGGTGTATCCATTACAATATTTTTACACAAATGTGATTTTCTTATGCACATTGAAGTCTCTACAGATTGTAATGTATCTTTGAATACAAAAATCTAAAATATGAGGATATCATTAATCCCAGTTGTATTCGGAACCATCGAATTGATGGGAAAAGGTTCCGCTAGAAGTGATTCATTGTAGCCTATGACTTAAAAACATGCACAGAATTGTGTTCACAAGCACAGCTCACACATTACAAAGGGTTTTATATGAAATATGTGTGATCTTTTTTGAGTTTTTTAAAATTTATTTTTATAAAAATGATCAGTGGAAGATGTTATGAAGCCATTTCTGACATTAGGTCTCTTGTTGGGATCCGGATAGAAATTTGAATGCAACATAAATTAAAGGAAATAATAATAATAATAATAATAATAATAATAATAATAAAATATTCCATGACGTACTCTATTGATAAAACAGGTTATTTACCCTTATGCAGAGTGTGTGGAAAAGCTAGTGAATGCCCTCATATTGTACATACGTATTGCAAAATATGGCGTGAAATAATAGGGCTCAGAATAGATTGCAAAATACGCAGACAGTATGACTCCAAATGAATAGAAACGTTGTACGTAGTTGTACATTTATCACTGTTTGCGAAAATGAGGAAAAAAGCTCAGACAAAATACGATCATCTTGGCTGACAAGCGATTGGAGAGTAATCACCCTGTTATTGTATTTGTGCACAAAACCAGCCGCGAATAGTTCTTGCCTTAAGTCGCGGTATCTTGGGATAAGAAAATTGTGAAGGCGGAGCAGGCAACAAACCGAAGTTCAAGACCTATAAGGGGAAATCTGAGAAATTAGCTGTTGTTGCGTCTATTGTGTTTGGTGCGTTTGAGAGGATTTCCAAGAATACATATCTCTCGCAAGACATCTTGTTTTAGCGTGGTGTCTATAAGCTTGAGATTTGGAGCTGAAATACGGCCCTCAACCGCCGACCGCAAGGCGAGATTTATGTCATTTAAGTGCACTTTTCATTCTTTTTTTATTGGTATCATATTATGCAAGGCAGTAAAGCCACTAAGACACAAGAGAGTACAAGGTGTGTAAGAATTAGGAACGGAAACATTCATAATGAGCGCGAAGGGAAAAGAGTAATCAGAAGGGCAGTAGATAGCGACTGATATTGCATTTATTGTTTTGCAGGTTAAAGTTGGCTGGAATGTGTGGAGTCAGAATGAGTTCTACAAGCGAGAAGTGCGAGAAAAGAAACTCTTAGCATAGAACTTATATTTACATATGGAAATGAAGAAAGGCGAAAAAATCCTGCCAGGATCACCAAGTCGAATAGAAGAAATTGTATATCGAGGCAAGTGGTAGGATGTGGGTGATGTCCTCAATGAACGAGGCATTGGAAAATGTTTCATGTTCATTTAATGGCAAAGCTAACGGTAGGTTGGTCCAATATATTTCATCATTCCCGATTGGACCTCTAAGCATTCTTCAGTTGCAATGAAAACTGCGCTCTCAAAGATGCTTTATGATTTAAAAACTATTTCAACCTAAGTACACTCGAGATCTCAAGCGGAAATGCTATGTACGATCCACCTTGCTGCAAAGATAGTCATACCCAGAATGGTATAAATAAATAATAGCCTGCTTGTTTCGACAGCCATTATTTATTTCATCATTTTCAGTTAACTTTTTTCTTTATTTTCTATAATTTTAACACCAGTACAATCTCAGTTATGTCACATCAAATTAATGTCTTTTCATCTGCGTGTATTACGCCATTGTCAGCCTCTCTGTCGACAGCCATTTTCCCCTCTGGGTATTTGATGTCTTATTCGATCGGTAAATATGCGGGATTTGCAGCTGAATTCGACGCAGACAATTTCAACTGTGTTCCGCAGCTAAAGATGCCCAGAAGAACAAGAAAGTAGATTCTTCGTAAAACTTCATGGATACCCTGGAGAATTGCAAGAAAATATTTATCACACATTTCGTTCAACTGCTCGGACGGTCTTGGTAAACAACAGTCAAAGAACCGACAACTATGTGAGATATTAAGCGGAAATCTTTTAATCTTACGAACGAATATCAAAATCATATAGCTTTAACTGATTTATGTTTAACATATCTCTGGATTTAGTAGGGTCATAGGATCATCATGTAGAAGTAGTAGTGTGTCAAGAGCAAGATAACATGATGGAGAACTTAACTCTTCAGGTTGATTTTGAATTCAGCCTTTTCGTTCTCCAAGATGATAATAACCTGTCATGTTTGACTATCCGCTAACTTAATTGATTTAACTGAATAATATTTTACATATCTCCGATCCTATTAGGGTCGTAGGGACATCATGTAACAGTAGTAATGTGTGGAGAGCAAGAAAACCTGACGGAGAACATCCCTCTTCAGGTTGGATTTGAATTCAATCTTTTCGTTCTCCAAGATGATAATAACCTGTCAGGATTGACTATGCGCTGACTTTTAAATGGGCGGCAAAATCCTTCTAGTAACATTTCATCTTCATCGAGCTGGCCCAGAACATTCCCCTGATATTGTTAATAGTCGTTCTCTGAATGGGACTCTTTGCTTTGAACGTCTTTTGGTAGTTACCTCAGACTTCATGTAGAACTCATATATACAACCCATTGCTAATGGTGCTGAGATAAAATGGTTGATTCCATGTACGGCTCGAAAATGTACCAGATTACTCCTAACAAGCTCTATCCTTACATGTGTCAGATCAAACCCAATATGGATTATTGCTGTAATATCTCGTCAGAAGCCTGTTAACCCTCTCTTTCCAACGTGGATATTCTGAAATCTTTTACGTTGTCTTGTAGGAGATTCCTCATTTTCAGGTCGACGGCCCTTTTCCAACAAACGTAACCTTGTAAGACAATTGATAAAAATTGATATAAACATAAAAATGTCTTTAAATAATTGTCGGACTTTGTCCATTTCATAATGTGTGACGTCGTTTGTTTCATTTGGATACGCAGAGAGATTCATGGAAGATTGTAGCTTAAAAACAGTAAGATCGACCTTGATAGCCGAACGCTCCTCTGTGGCACAATCGGTAAAAGCACGTCAGGCTATATGACGGATCCGTATAGGACACAGGTTCGATTCCTGTCGGAGGACGCATATTTTCTATGAAAATTTCTCAGACTTTCAGGCCGGTAAATGCTAATACTGCCTATTATAAACAGAGCATTTACTTAAATATTTGTATCTATAAAAAAGAATTTATAAACATAAAAATGTCTTAAAATAATTGATATTGTAGTGGAAACGAAAGACCGTCCACTACACTGAAAAAGTTTAAAAGACAAAATGAATTACCGGCGCACAGATGCCTTACACGCAAAATATCAAGAAAGGAAAATGGCCGCCCCCTCAGTCAAAAAGACAATAAGGTCACGCGAGACTTTTCGAGATATACGAAGTTGACTCTATATAACGCGAAAGATATCTTTTGTTTCTGGTTTTGCCTTGTGACTTTTGAAGTGTTTGAGCTGTTATTGCTATTGTGTCTCCGAGGTAGTTCTAATTTATTGTCGGTAACGCGAAAATGCTCGTGAATTTTATTTGGTGTTCCCAACGAACATATATGCCATTGACGGTAGAAATCTTTTCAACACATTTAGCAGTAGATATTTTCAGGGTAAAAGTTCGGATGACTTCTACTGTTTAGCTCCACCTAAACTCGAACTTGCTATACTACACCCGCGAGGTCAAATCGCCGACATTTCTTTCATACATCATGTCTAGGACGAAAGCCTTTTCGAAAGGGCTGCTGTTTTGTAGACTCTTGTGCGAACAGTAGCATATTAACCTGTTGAACTCAAGAGGTTCAAGTTGTTGTTGTAGATACAGATACGCTAAGCATTTTCCTTATCCTCATAATGTCCACTTTCCTTCTAGACAAGATTTCTTGCAATCTATCTCATATATTAATATGACTAACATTCGTCCATGCTTAGAATATTGCTACCGGGTATGGTTTGGTGTTGTTGCTATATATTTAGAGACCATTAATGAAATCAAAAGAAGCATCTGCAATTTTATTGGTCCTGACCGGGCATCTCGAGCTGCAGTCACTTTAACACTGTAACATATCTTTCGTATGACTAAATAATTTCATGGTACTTTTTCTG
Organism: Acanthosepion pharaonis; assembly: GCA_903632075.3. Taxonomy (NCBI): domain Eukaryota; kingdom Metazoa; phylum Mollusca; class Cephalopoda; order Sepiida; family Sepiidae; genus Acanthosepion; species Acanthosepion pharaonis. The sequence goes on from CAHIKZ030003885.1 coordinate 1,690,353, forward strand.
ATGAAGTCTCCTCCATTGTACCTAGATCTTGGTTAGCGGTAACATCTTGTTATTTTACAGTCGAAATGTTTAGATTCAACCGTAAGTTCTACGCTTTCTTTTCTCGCACTTCTCGCTTGTGGAACTCTCTTCCGGCTTCTTGCATCCTGTCAAGTGTGTTCTCCCAAAATTTAAGTACAATGTCAATCGTTATCTTATGCGTGTATTGAGTGAGAGATAATAATTTTCCATCACCCACTCTTCGAATTCGGAGGACTGAGGAAGAAAAAGGAAACAAATTTGTTCGCCTATGTGAGATTTTTGACTTTTACAGAACTTAACCGGCGAGATGAGGAAGAAGAAGGAAAGAAATTCGCGACCTTATGTGAAAATGTTTTTGGACATTGCCTTTATTAAAATTAGCTGTTGAGTCAAGAAGAAGGAAATAAAGTAGCGAGCCTATGCGAAATTCTTTTTGATATAAAATGCGGAGATTATTTTAATGAGAAGAGTGTCTGAAGTCATACGAGTGGTTTCTTTTCAGTTTCTTGTTACCAGCGTTGAAGTATTCACCAGTGTAAAATTAATCTCCAATTATATTATCAGCCTCTAACCAGAATGCGGTACTTCCAAGAATGTTCTCTGTACAATCCAAGAAAGCTAAGTATTTCAAACTATCTCTCTTTGGCTACGTATGCAAACCATATATGCCTTCGGTGAGCAACGGACACGCTTACCTTTGTTTTAAACATTTGTAAATATTATTTTGTGTTGGATTATTTAATCTATTGTAGGAACCTTTCCTACTCTTCATGGCAATACGTTGAAAATACGGACTTTAAGAATTCAGATTCAGTTTCTTGAAACAAGCTACTTACATTACTTCAAGCGTGTAAATTCGTGGATAAATTCCTTATATTTTCACCATTATCATCCTTCATTATTCCTCTTGGCGTGGATAAATTAACTGTTTATTTTAATCCTTAAGTCTAACGGTACTATATGTCATCCTAAATTAAGTTCTTTTATTGTCATGGATCCTTAGTACTTTTTTATATTCTTTTCCATTCAGTGAATCCCTGCGTGTTAGTGACTTTGTTGCCTTGCTTGGGGTGAAATGATTTAAAAAAAAGAGAAACAAAGAGAAAAGAGTTTGGGCGAATGAATAACAGAACAGGGATAAAGAAATGTGGAAAGAATGTAAATTTTGTTTAGGGCAACAACAAACAGGAAAATGTGGAGACCCATGATCGCTCAATTAATGAAGGGATGTAGTATATAAGTAAAGAGAAATAGATAGGCCATTGCGAACTTCAAATTTTCTTATATTCGTAAACTGAATAATATCTTTTCTTTGATGTGCAAAGTGACAACATGAATAATAATAACGTAATTGCGAATACAGCTTTAACAACTTGCCAAATCATTACTATTATTTCTAGCCCGGATTCTAATAATCGCGATTCGGTTCAGAAACACGCCAGTAAATGCGTCAGTAATCCAAGACATGATAATTTCGTAAACAATATTAATAAGATTGTAATAGTAACGATGTTTAATCAACAAAAGCCGCTTTATCTTCTCTCATCGTTCGCTTATTATTGGTTGTTGCCATAAAGACGCCATTCCTTTGAAATAAAAATGAATGGAAGTAATAAACCGCTTTAACGTCATCAAAACAGCGCAGTCAAATTAGCCAATCAACGAGCTGAGCTTCATTTAGTCCGCGAAATAACCGGCAGACAAACCAACCAATTAAAAACGAAGGATTCGGACTTGAAATAAATTCTTTCTTTTTTTACTTTTTTTTTTTTTTTTTTTTTTAGTAATAAGCTTCTTTTATGAAACTCTAAAATGAAATGTAATAAAAGCTATACTGCATTAGCGATGCACAATTGGCAAAGAAATAGACAAAAAGCAAAGGAATAAATATTAAGAAATAACTGCTTTATGGAATGTAATTTAATTGACGAAATCATGTGAGTTCTTCACAGCAAACAGACGTAAAAGTTACCAGTAGTGATGGTGATGCCTTCATTCACTTAGAGGCAAGGTCTGTTGGCCGCAGGAGCATTGTTAGGCTGAGGTGAAAGAAAAAGGTCAAATGCTAGTGTTTACACAGAGGAGATTGGTACATCTTTTATGTGACGTGGGCGACCATGCCTCTTAACAATTTCCTCTTGTTTGTAGCTGTAACGGGTGATAAAATTTTGAATTTAAATTTTTTATCCAAATGTTTTTATCAATCTAAGTCAGAATGTATGTATGTATGTATCTAATTCGGTTCATATCTATCTATCTATCTATCTATCTATCTATCTATCTATCTATCTATCTATCTATCTAAATGTTTCCATCAATTTCAGTATCTAGCTATTGAAATATGTAGCTTTCTTTCTCAATGTGTTATCATCTATCTATCTATCTATCTATCTATCTATCTATCTATCTATCTATCTATCTATCTATCTAATTCTATTCATATCTATCTAATTCTGTACATTATCTATCTATCTATCTATCTATCTATCTATCTATCTATCTATCTATCTATCTATCTATCTATCTAAATGTTTCTATCAATCTCAGTATTTATCTATTGAAATCTGTAGTTTTCTTTCTCAATATGTTCTTATCTATCTATCTATCTATCTATCTATCTATCTATCTATCTATCTAATTCTATTCTATCTATCTAATTCTATTCATATCTATCTATTCTATCTATCTATCTATCTATCTATCTATCTATCTATCTATCTATCTATCTATCTATCTATCTAATTCTATTCATATCTAATTCTGTACATATCTATCTAATTCTGTACATTATCTATCTATCTATCTATCTATCTATCTATCTATCTATCTATCTATCTAAATGTTTCTATCAATCTCAGTATCTATCTATAGAAATCTGTAGCCTTCTTTCTCAATGAGTTTCTATCTATCTATCTATCTATCTATCTATCTATCTATCTATCTATCTATCTATCTATCTATCTATCTATCACAGACTATTCATTTTTACCTCCCTATGTTGTTATCAATATATCTCTTTTCTATGCATCTATGTATAATGTTAATGTTTCTGTAAATTTGTTCAAATCTCTTTCTGGTCATGAAACAACTTAAGATGTCAAAATTTTTTTTTTTTTTTAATCTATGTTTCTATGTTCCAACGACACATTAAAACGAGTAATTCCGTAACCCAGCCCTTTGCATGAAACATCTAGATCTTGACCTCGCATAATAACGTAGGCGTTGAGCTTAGATGTCATTTTTCCCATCACAGTTCATCATCAAGCGCCCATCAAAAGAAAAAAAATCTCTAAAGATTGCTGGCATCAACTTTTTTTCTCCATGCTTTTCCTTTGGCCAGTTCTCTGTCGATTCTTCTAGCGATGCATTCTTAATGAACTTTTTTTTATATTACCATAAAATGAGAGAGTCTTGTCAACTAGAGGAAGTTTATCTTTTTTTTGGTGGGGCTTAATAGATTATGTTTTTTCATTTAAGTTTTGTATAGAGAATTGACATGTACGAATAGTGCCATTGATATCGCCTGCAGTCAAAGCGACTGAGTTAAAACTCCGGCTTATTCTATTGCATTCATTTTCTCAATACGGCCAGATACGTGGTGAATAACAGGGTTGACTACTGAGTCGTAAAATGGTTAAGAAAAGAAAAAGTCCGGATTTAAACTGTAGCGAAAAACGCGGTAAACAACTCCAATATATTTTTCAAGACTATACGACAGAAAAATGAAAAAGCTAAGGAGAGTCACGATCACCAACGTACTAAGAAAATTTCGTAAGAAAAACTACTTTAAATAAGACATAAGAGCCGTAAGAAAAACTACTTTAAATAAGACATTTTTGCAGTGGTATTATTTAAAGTCAGTTTCTTCCACGCGTGCTCGTTCCATACTAATACGCTGAAGCGTTGAAGTATGTTCGGACCTCATGTAGTATGGCTGTGTTATTAGGTCCGAGTTAATATGCACGTTATATAATGCCAGTGTTATGCTGATGATCGTATCAACCCCATGGCTATCACGCCCATGACATGAAGCCTGTGTTATAACGTTCACGATATCAGGCCGATTATATTATGCCTGAGATATCCAGCCAGTGTTATCATGCCCCTCGTATGAAGCCCGTGTTATCATACCCATGATATCCATTCAGTGTTATCATACTCATGGTATGAAGCCCGTGTTATAATACGCATGATATCCAGCCCATGTAATAATACCCAGGGTGTCAAGCCCGTGTTACCATACCCACGGTATGAAGCCCGTGTTATTATTCTCATAGTCTCAAGCCCGTCTTATAAAACCTATGGTATGAAATACGTATTATCATTCATATGATATCCATCACATCTTATCATACCTTTAATATCAAACCCATGTTATCATACCAATGGTATAAAGCACGTGTTATCATACACATGACATCCATCACGTCTTATCTTACATATGATATAAAACCCATGTTATCACACTCATGGTATGAAACACGTGTTATCATACGCATGATATCCAGGCCTGTTATAATACCCATGGATCAACCCCGCATTACCATGCACATGGTATCGAGCCTGTGTTATCATTCCCATAATATTAAAGACATTTTATAATAGTCATGGTATGAAGTACGTGTTATTAAACCCATGATATCAAACCCTTGTTATTATAACCATGGTATGAATCTGGTGTTATCATACCCATGTTATCAAACCCGTGTTATTATACCCATGGTATGGAGCTCGTGTTATCACGTCCATGATATCCAGCCGGGGTTATAATACACATTGTATGAAGCACGTGTTATTATCCTCATAATATCCACCATGTATTATACAAATGCTATCAAGCTCGTGTTAAAATGCACAGGATATCCAACTCGTATTATGATTACTATGAAATGACACCAGTGTTTAGTACCTATGATATCCAGCACGTGTTATTATGCTAATGGTATCAAGCGCGGCTTTTCATGCCAGTGATATCATGGCCTTTATATCAAAATAGTGGTATCAAGTCTGTGTTATTATGCAGGTGATAGCATACCCGTACTCATTATATCACGTGTGATATAAGGGGAAAAAAGTTGAGCATTTTTTGTGATAGATCATTCTCTGCGATCAATATTAGATTAATAACAAATTTTAATGTTTTACTGAGTGCTGGTGCATTGCATACAAAAGAACAGACATAAAGTTACCACAAACTGATCATCCTTTACTGATTATCAGACATATTTTTGGCAGTAGTTCTATCTTCTTTATCTCCTGATTCTTGCCATACACGCAGTATATATATATATATATATATATATATATATATATATATATATATATATATATATATATATATATATAAACATAAAAATGTGTTAAAATAATTGTCGGACTTGTCCGTTTCATAATATACGACGTCATTTGTTTACATTTGGATACGCAACGAGCAGATATGAATGTATGAGAAAAAATCATGGAGATTTGTGGTTTAAAAATAGTAAAATCGACCTTGCTAATCGAAATGTTCCTCTGTGGCTCAATCGGTAATAGCACGTCAGGCTATATGACGGTTCCATTACTGTCGGAGGACGCATATTTTCTATGAAAATTTATCGGATATTCAGGCCGGTAAATGTTGTTAATACAGTTTATTATAAACAAAGCATTTACTTAAATATTTGTATCTATAAAAAGAACGTAAAAACATAATAAATGCCTTTCTATATTATGTTTATTTTAACACATATACTTGACTGCATAAAAAGACCCGTATAGTACAATTTGAAAATAAAAATATATTTAAACATACTGGTATCTGGCGATGAAAAAAAAAGAGACTAAATCATCTGAATATATATATATATATATATATATATATATATATATATATATATATATATATATATATCGAATGCCAAATTATTCGAGTTTCGATCCCGTCTTAAAGCAATTAGATAACGAGTCACACTGATTAGCTGCGATACAGCGAAAGAGTCGATCTGTGTATGACTATGTATATATATATATATAGATAGATAGATAGACAGATAGATAGATAGATATTGCTCTATTCTTTGTATCGAGCAGTGTTTAAAACTGCAAAGAACATCGGATTATAAATTTTATTATTTAATACATATATACATACCTATATATGTAAAGGTTATTTTTTTAAAAATATTATCCTTAGAATTGTAATAAAACTTAAACATATGAAAGGGAATTCATCGACATTTTTTTGGTTCTTGAGAATTTATACCAAAAATAATAAACATTATTAGATAGTTTAATTAAACTATTCATTCATGATGTTGTTTCTTGGAATGGTTGGAAAAACCTCGGTTAATAGTCAATCGATTCGATCTTTAGAAAATAGTAAATAACAAAGATTTCATTATTATTCTGTTTATATGTTCATATATGATTATTCTTATCTATCTATCTATCTATCTGTTGATAGATATCAAATTCTGTTGATATCTAGATATCTATCTAATTTCAGTTTTCTACAGAAGCAGAATTCTGAAAGTAGAATCTGATTGATAGGTTTCGCTCAAAATCTGCTTAGTGTCGGCGATGGCCCAACGATCACTCTATTATTTCATTTGCGAAGTATTAAATGTGTGTCATGAATAAAATATTCGTATGTCCAAAATGTCCGACCCTTTGTTCCCAGTGGCCATTTTATTGGGACGCCGCAGTAAATGTCCACTATCTACTGGCCGACCCCGCGAAAATTCTCCGCCACTTTATCTTGATCTCGTTAGCTTTAAGTCATTTTATCATTCTTTCAGCAACATTATTTTCATTCGTTTTTCAATGATCTTTAGTCTTTGTTCCGGTTTTGCGTTCTCTTTAATTTCTTATTTCCTTTGCTACCCACACTTTATTTTTCTTTTAAATAATTTAATCACAAGCAAAGCAGGAATGTCACGAGTATGAAAGTGAAAGTGAAAGTGAAAGAAACGTGTTTTAGGTTTTAGGTATCTTATAATTGTGGCAGAGTTTATAGATCATTCTTATCTATCTATCTATCTATCTATCTATCTATCTATCTATCTATGCTTAATCCTTCCTGGCCATAATCAGTTGGTCATGTCCCCTCGGTGTTGATGCACAGGGTGGTCCGAAAGATGGGGAGTACATTGATTTTAACGTTTTCGGTTTTCTTCTTTTACGTCTAATCTTTCGCTTTGTTTTCTTTTTCTTTCATTTTTCTCTTATTCTTTTATTCTGTTTTTATTTTTCTAGCTTTATTTGTTCCTCTTCTCTCTCTCTCTCTTTTCTTTTTCTTTTTTGCACGTATTTTCTTTTATGTTATCCTTCTTCACACGTTTAATCTCTCTCTCTCTCTCTCTTCTTTTATATTTTTAGAAAATAAAGACCATCATTTACATTCTTCCGGCTTCACTCTAAACATCTTTTATTTCATTGCAAAAGTTTCAGAAATTATATGCATTCGACGGTTGGATACTACAAAGGCCCCCCAACATATATTTAATAACCAAAAGCTCAGTCAGTTATGTGCCATGCGTGATACACGCTTAGGCGATCATATATATTTCGATACATGACTGACGAGGCAGATTTTTTCTGCATTAGGTTGCAATTTCTTTCTACGGTAGACCAGTTGTCATCCAAGGCTATAGAACCTGATCTGTCCTGCTATTTACCTATAGCTTGGGTTGTGGAGAAGAAGAGGATTCATACCCTTCCCAAGGGTATTAGCATGTCAGTCAGTCAGTTATATGCCATGCGAGATACACGCTTAGGAGATCATGTATCTTTCGATACATGAGTGATAAGACAGATTCTTTCCCGCAGTAGGTTAACATTTCTTTCTGAGGTAGATCAGTTGCTATCCACAGCTATAGAACCCGGTCTGTCCTGCTATTTACCCAGAGCTGGAGAGAGAAGAAGAGGATTCATACCTTTCTCAAGGGTATTAGCACGTAAGTGAATTTAATGGATTTGTTTGGAATTAGTACGCTAGTGCAACTATTTTACTAAGTTTTTGAATTTTGGTTTAAACAGACGATTGGTTGGCAATAAGTCCCCTAATTACTCTAGCACTCATTTTAGTATTGTGTGAGAGAGCATTACTTAAAAAAAGCAGCCCGTGTACGAATGCACGAAGTCTAATATATCCACCATAACACCGAGTCTGATAAACGTATAGTAGACACTTGCATCACAGCTAAATGCGCGTAGTATGGTAAATGTAACGGATAATTATCCAGATGGTGTCGAGTTAGAAATACCTTTGTGTTCGATAAGCCAGTCAACTAAGTGAGTCTCCGATTCAGGGTTTTCATAAGTATGTAGACGTAATCCCCAAATTCCTTGTCTACCCATTTCTGTACCTTATGAAGAGATGAGTAGTAAAGTGTGGTCCGAAAGTCTTGTCACAGTCTACCGCACTTCCAAACAGCTCGTGTCATTCATCTGCAATAGAAAATTATATCATGTAGGGGTAAGAAGACTTTCGGACCACACTGTACATCAACACCGAGAAAACATGCTCAACTGATTATGGTCAGACAACAACTGACGAGCATATGGTATTAACTTGAAAATAACTGTAGCAATTCGTAATTTATCAAGAAAAACGTGCATGTTAACAGAGCAAATCAATTAAAATCAGTAGTTGTGAGTGCTATGCCTAGCGTTGAATCAAGCCATTATTATTATTATAATTGCATTTCTAGACGAGCGCGATTTCCAGAAAAGAAAAAGAAAACACACTGTGTTTCATAATCTTTCAACATTACGTCTGTCCTGTTTCAAGTTATATATATATATATATATATATATATATATATATATATATATATATATATATATATATATATATATATATATATATTAGTTTACTGCTACCAGAAAGCTGAAATATTTCTCCTCTCGATGATGGCCATTTTGGGCCGAAAAACAACACACATATTTTACATAGATAAAGCCTTTCGTATGGTGTGGGCTGTACTCGTGAGAACAAATTTTTGTATTTCAGTGAGTCTGTTGGAATCTTTTCCAACCAATCCAAGGGCTCCAACCACAACAGTGATTGTTGATGTTCCCATGTCCCACATTTTTGAGATTTGAGTTTTATTATTATTATTTTCTTTGATTTCTGGCGTTTACACATTTCTTTCCGGGTCCCGCCCAGGGACCTAAGATTAGAAATGGCATCATGACACTTTCCACTCACAAAAAAAAAAAAAAAATTACATAGATGAAGCCCTTCGTAAAGTGTGGGCAGTACTTGTCAGAACAATTTTTGTATCTCCTTGAGGCATGGACTTCCAGGAATCCCTAAAATTAGTCTACTGTAATCTTTTCCAACCAGTCCTAGGGCTCCAACTACAACAGGGATTGTTGATGTTCCCATATGCCACATTTTCGAGATTTCTACTTCGAAGTCCTTGTATTTTGACAGTTTTTTGAATATCTTCAAAGATACATTGCAGTCAGCAGTTACTGCCATATCAATTATTATTATTATTATTATTATTATTATTATTATTATTATTATTATCAGATTTCATAGCAAACCCCGTAAATATTGCTCTGCAGTCATCGTAGTGATACATATATGGTAACATTATTATTACTATTATTATTATTATTGTTGTTGTTGTTGTTTTTGCTAGTAGCAGTCGTTATGTTAATATAATTGGGAATAGTAATAGTTATATTTGTTGAATATTTCAGGATGAATGGTTCCCCTCTCGAAGATTGGTAGAATTGGTTAACGGTTCCATGGTCCATCATGGCCGACGTGCTTAAACTACGCTTGCTGGTTTTTCTATGAGAGCCGGTGTTGTGAAATTAATTCACTAAAGAAAGGTTAAGTAGATTCGAGAAAATGTGTCTTTAGGAAGAAGGCAGCCAAGAGTGGTGTGGGTAGGAGAAAATTGTAGGGGGTTGGGCAGATATTTGGGAATGCACGTCAGTTGGGGTTTGTGGGGAGTGCAAGAACGGAATGTGGCGGAAAGAGCAAAATGCGCGAAGAGGAGGAAAAGGAAATGTTGGAGTAAAAGGGAAGATATATTGGGAACGAAGGACAAAGATTGATAGACAACTAATCAAGTAAGAACAGACTGGGATAAAGATACTTGATAAATATTCGATAAACTTATAGATTAACATAGATAGATAGATAGGTAGATAGATAGATATGAACAGACTGAGATTGATGGATATGAACAGACTGAGATAGATAGATAGATATATAGATATGAACAGACTGAGATAGATAGATAGATAGATAGATAGATAGATAGATAGATAGATAGATATGTACAGACTGAGATAGATATGAACAGACTGAGATAGATAGATAGATAGATAGATAGATAGATAGATAGATAGATAGATATGAACAGACTGAGATTGATGGATATGAACAGACTGAGGTAGATAGATAGATAGATAGATAGATAGATAGATAGATAGATAGACATGAACAGACTGAGATTGATGTATATGAAAAGACTGAGATAGATAGATAGATAGATAGATAGATAGATAGATATGAAAAAACTGAGATAGATAGACATGTATGTACAGACTGAGATAGATATATAAACAGACTGAGATAGATAGATAGATAGATAGATAGATAGCTATGAACAGACTGAGATTGATATGAACAGTGTGATAGATAAATATGGACAAACTGAGATAGATATATAGATAGATATGAGCAGACTGAAATAGATTGATATAAACAGAGGTATATAAATATGAACACACTCAGATAGATAGATAGATAGATAGATAGATAGATAGATAGATATGAACAGACTGAAATAGATAGATGAGGAAAAATACTAAAAGAAGAGAAGAATGTACAAAACTGTCTGACTGGTTGTAAGAAGGAGGAGGAGGGGGAGTAATGAGAATAGGGAAATGGGAGTTGCATCGAAGAGAAGAAGGATCGAAGATGGAGAGAAAGGGAAAGACAGAGAAAAGAGGCAGGAAGGAAATGAAGAAAAGATAGTACGGAAGAAAGTACAATAGATAAAGAGAATAGAATAAAAAAGATGGCCGAACAATGGCGGGTGTAAAAAAGCAGACGACAGGAAAGGCACGGAAGCAGAAAGAATGGTGAATAATGAAAAACAAACTTATAAGAAGGAGAAATAGAATGCGAAATGTAAATAAATATTAACATGAAGAAAAAGAAGAAAGGAAGGATGGATGGATAGAATAAGGAGAAGCTTGCTAAAAAGCTGATGAGTTTAATGAAATAGAAGCAAGAACAACGTGAAAAGAAGGAGAGGGCAAGAAGAAGCAGAAATGGTCGTGCTGTACGCTTAGATAATTCAAGACAATATCATAAATTACGGAAAGCGACAATGGCTTTTAAATATAGAAAGAATCTGTTATTGGTCACGACTAAATTCTATTGATGAACATGTCCACACCTCCGCTCCCAAAACTGATATTTGCTTTGTATTCTAAGAGGACAAAATAGTTATCTATGGGTGAGGGTCATAGACTGACACCGGCCATTGTAATTCCAGTACACACTTCCGGCTTGACTTGCGACGACACCCGATGCACAGGAGCGAGAAAAATGTAATTACGCTGGGAAATCTATCATTTCGCTCTCGTTTTTGCATTTTGGCCATTCGCAAAAGAAAAAAAAAATGACTTATCGATACTGAGAAAGTACGAATTAAATGTGCATTCATAGATCTTTGCACGAGTAGACATTACAGAACGATGGGTAAATAGTGTGGATTTAGTTATCTATCTGCTTTGTGATTTAGGACATGGCAAATTTCGTTCTGAATGGCGTAGATATTAACTTACTTTAGTCTTGGACGAGGAAGAGTGAAAAGGCCGTCTGTTATGATCGAACTCACTACTTATTGTTTATAAGTCTAACTTGCTTACGATAAATCTTCGAAAGGTATCTTGTGTTTGAGGCAAAGTCAGAAGTTTATCTTAGTCGTTCGTCATTGCAGTAGAATTTAATACACTCTCCTTGTTAACTATTTTGAAAATGGTTAATTTACTCTGACGCCAAAATAGAATATCGTTACTGGAGAGTAACTTTAATGAACTTCTTCAGGACATCCTGTGACCAAAGTTCTAACAAGCTACAAAATCTCACCAAATATGTCTCCTCAAAAGCTTACTGATAAGTGGTACGCATTGTCTAGGACAATTCTATTAAAGTCGTCAACTTAGAGTGGACTAAATAATTTCGCTTATCGTTCGTCGGTTGATTCATTTGTTTTGATGTTAGACTCTCGGCCAAAAATTTCTCGTAGACGCCGTACAAACGGGATCGGGTAGCTATCTCCCGAGAATCTGCCTTTCGACAAAGCCTAATCTGGGGATCCTCTTGGCCGCCCCGAAACAGCAAACTTTCGAAGTAATTCGGCGAATGATGATATTCACCTACCACCCCACGCGGTCGGATGTGGCACAAGGCCGAGTTTATTGTAGGGGTATCCGAGCCTGTAAACTCGGGCAAAAATTCCCCGTAGACCCCGTAAAAAACGGGGTCAGGTAGCTACTACCACCCCAGACGAGACTCTGCCTTTTGGCATAGCCTTGTCTGGGTTCCTCTCTGCCCAGAGGCAGAGAGTTCGACAAGCACACCTCCGAAGCAATTCGGAAAATGATTAGTATAGAGAAATAGTATAATGGATATTATAGAAAATAGCGGTTACTTAGTCTTTTCTTTTACGATCACGTGATGTATTATTTAATAATGGAATCGTCCGTGCTTGCTCACTGGTGATCTGTGTTCAAACTACAGTGTCGGCAAAGATACTTTATTCCTATACAACAATTTTTGGCGGCTTATCAACACTTTGTAGGTTATTTAAAGCCAGTAAATATTTTTTACAATATAAGTAAGTTTTATGGAGATAATAATAGTTTAGTGATACAAGTGATACTAATTAACCTACAGTTGGGGGTAAGAAGTGGATTCATGCCTTTTCCGAGGGAATTTAGCGTAAGGGAATATAATGAACTCAACTGGAAATGGAACTCGGGTCTCCGTTTAACAATTCTGAGCAATTATCCATTACACCACCCGCATATCCAAGCTTACAGCACCTTGTATTCCCAAGCAGTCACCCATCTTGATACTGATCATTTTAGACGTTGCTTAATTTCGGTGATTGTACGGAAACAGTTGTCTCAAGGCACTATTGTCGTAAGCCTCAAATCATCTGGTTGCCATTCCTGCCTAGTCTTTTGAAAATAAAAGGTTTATCCCTTGTGTCCTGTTTAGGGTAGGATTTCCGATTTCTTTTCCCAAAATCTTCTCATTTTTTTCAGCCCCAGTAACCTCTTGCGTCTTAGTGGCATTATCACCTTGCATGGACTGAAATTATTAAAAAATAAGAAATAATGTTTGGGTTTTTGATTGATTTGTTTTTTACATCTTTACCCTTTGCATGTTATATACAACCAGAGATCCAAAGAACATTTTGTAGATAATAATGATTTATTGATATAAGTTCTAACAAATTAAGCTGGTGGAGAGAAGAGATAAATCCATACCTTTCTGATTAGCATGTGTGAACCCGACTGGAATTGAAACTCGGCCCTCCGATCTCCGCTTCAGAGCTGTTAGCCATTACACTAACCGCACCTCTAAGCTTACAGCATCTGGTATTCACAAGCGGTAACCTATCTAGGTAACGACAAGCTCCACGTTGCTTAACTTCAGTGATTGTATGACAACCGTTGTTTCAACGTGATATGGCCATAAACAATGACACGTGCACTTCTTACCTTACAGCACCTGACAATTTCTAGCGATCACTCACCTAAGTACTGACCACACTCGACGTTGCTTAACTTCGATGTTCGTACGAGAACCGTTGTTTCAACGTGATATGGCCATAAACAATAACACGTGCACATCTTACCTTACAGCACCTGGTATTTCTTAGCGGTCACTCATCCAGGTACTGACCACACTCGACGTTGCTTCATTTCGGGGATTGTATGACAACAGTTGTTTCAACGCGATATGGCCATAAACAACAACACGTGCACATCTTACCTTACAGCACCTGATATTTCCGAGCGGTCACTCATCCAGGTACTGACCACGCTCGACGTTGCTTAACTTCGGTGTCTTTACTAGAACTGGTGTTTCAGCCTGATATTCCTGTATGCCAACAATTGAAGTCTGCAAAATGCAAGAAAATTATTATCATCTTTCATACGTTAAAATGACCGTTACCCGTTTAGGGCCCTATAAATATGGCACCATTTTTTAAATAACCATTCTTCTTATATTGTGATTTTCCAAGATTAATTTAGATGTGTGCACAAGGTCGAAAGTAGAGGACACCCAGTGAGGATCAAACCCACTACTCAGTTGTAAATCTTCTAGCGAGACAAGCTGGCTAACCATTACAGCGTCTCGAGGTGCCCAACGTAGCTTAAATGTGGCACAAGGCCGAAAGTCGGGGGCACCCAGTGAGGATCGAACTCAGTAAGTCTTAAATGTTCTATCTAGATAAGCTTGTTAACCATTACGCCGCCGCGGGCGCCACAAACCATTCTTACATTTATCAGAACGTCATAATCTAGACCTCAATTCTTACATTTTGGGAGAATTTTAAATTGGTAAAATACAAAATTTAAGCTCTTTAAGCCAATTTTTAGATTTACATTTCACTTCACATTTTTAATTAGAAATGTGAAAGTCTCTCACCCTCTTAAATACAAATTCCATGATTCAATGCGCTCAAAATATACAGTTCCAATGCGTCAAAGCACTGAAAAAACACTCGATTATTTTGTGAGCCTATTGTGAATTCTACTAGTCTAGATTTCTAAATATCACTATTCGATTGTACCTTCATGCTGGTGTCAGTCGAAATTAGTTTCGCCCTGAACAAATCCTTTGTAAGAGCAGATCGTGATGATTAACTCCACGAGTAATAGTCTACATGTCTAGCATATTAATTATCAGTCTCTAGGAATTCCACTGGCTTCCAGTGCATAATGCTCTTAACTAAGCTTTGCTTAGCGTGACACAAGGCTGTATCAACGAGGCAAAATGAGCAATTTATTACTCGACTAATTTGTTAACCTTAATTAACGCCTCAATTCCAGTGTCAGTATGGTAAAGTAAATATCAGGCAAGAATCTATTTTTTACACTATTTACATTGTTCCGACAGTTGTCCTCATCTTTATTGTCATATTTACGACGTTTCGGTCATTGTACGCTCCGGCCTTATTCAGGTGATACACTTTGGAATCTCGAATCGAACTGTTTAATTCGTCCACCGGGGTAGATTGTTGTAGTTCCACTTGCCTTTTCTGGATATTTCAGCTTTAGTGAATCAACTTTCCAAAATTTTTTCCCCTCTGATGTGGCCAGGTATTGAATTCACAACTCGTCAAGTCACTAGATTAATTCAGACAATGGAGCATGTGTCCTTGTGAATATAAATAGATATCCAATTTTTATGTTAATTATGAAACCATATCTCAGAAAATGCTATTTCTTCTTATTGCAAAATTTTGGATAGATGTACAATCTTGTGCATATCAATTGAAACAAAACGAATAATTCCATTATTTTCCTTTCGTATTTTTCCAATGAAAAATGACCCATTGCACATATTAGTACTTCGTATATCCATTCCACGAAGTCGGTCTTTGTTTGTAGACCACAGATTCGCGACTGGATTTAAATCATGAGTGTTTCTTGGCCAGTCTATAGTACTTTGATTTGCTCACTGGTAATGCTTGCCAGTATTTAAGTGTTGCGTTACAATTTTCGTATGTTTCCTTGGAGTAATGTCCATTGCAGACAATGGCCATAGGACAACTAATCGACAGTGGAGACAATAGTGTCTGGGTAATAAAAATCTGATGCAATCACGGATGACGCGATATTTCTCAAGGCCAAATAAATTTCATCATGCAACACGAAAACAGTTTCATATTACTGCACACCACTGCAACTGACCTAATCTGAGGAAAAAAATAGAAATCAATTAGACTCTGTCATTCCAGTGTGTCTAAAACTAATCGTATAATGAAAAAAAGGAAACTTGTTTTAGTTAATTTGCTCAAGGGTGTATATTGGGCATTGGTAGGTTGAATGAACTTCAGAATCATTTGTTCGATATAAACGTAAGCTTGGTACAGGAGAATGCTTTTGAGGAATGCAGTAAAAACCCATTAGCAAAAGCCGAACAATTGTGTATTACGAGTATATTCTTTGTTTAAGTAAATGTTTACACAATGGTAGTTCCAACATTCAAGACAGAAATGTGAGGCAGTAAGTTCAAATTGTGCTGATATGTATGAGAGATAACAGCTGATCTTAGACTTGAAGAGGCTAAGATTGTAGTAGTAAGGGAAGCATCCTCTTGGGAGTTTGTTCCACAAAGCAGTCGTTCTTGAGAAGAAGCTATCTGAGTAGAACTTCCTTCTAACGAAATGGACATGAAGGGAATTAGGATGATGGAAAACTTCAAAGTTGCTCGCATATTCAGTCCATACAATTCTCAGAGTTCGCAAATAGAACCACATCTTTGTCGCTTCATGTATCTTTTTTTTATAATTCTGTTGTTCACAAGGCACAAAACCCACGTATTTACTGTATGATGTTAAACTACATCCGGCAGCAAGGCATCTAGTTAACCCCCAAAATTGAGTAAAAATAACAATAATACATTTTGAAACAAAAAATATTACCACCAATGTATTTATGAAAAAATATATTACCAGCAAAACATTTTTGAAAAAAATATTACCAGCATTATACTTTCGAAAAAAAATATTACCAGTAATACATTTGACAAAAACATATTACCAGCAAAACATTTCTGAAATAGAAATGTTACCAGCAATAAATTTTGAAAAAAATATTACCAACAATGCATTTTTGAAAAGAAATATTAACAGCAATACATTTTTGACAAAAACATATTACCAGAAATACATTTTTGAAAAAAAATTATACCAGCAATACATTTTTCAAAAAAAAATATTACACACAATACATTCTTGAAAAAAATATTACCAGCAATACATTTTTGACAAAAAATATTAAAAGCAATACATGTTGAAAAAAATATTACCAGCAATACATTTTTGAGAAAAAAAATATCACCAGCAATATATTTTTGAAAAAAATATTACAAGCAATATAAGTTTGTGTTAAAAATAACACAAAATTATTTCCAGCAAGATATTTTTGAGAAAAAATTAGCAGGAATACATTTGTGAAAAAAATATTGCTAACAATACCTTTTTTTTTTTAAATATTGAAAAAAGTATTACCAGCAATACATTTTTGAAAAAAATATTGCTAACAATACATTTTTGTAAAAAATATTACGAACAATACATCCTTGAAAAAGTATATTACCAGAAATACATTTTTGAAAAAAACTATTACCAGCAATATATTTTTGAAAAAAAGTATTAACAGCAATCCATTTTTGAAAAAAATATTACCAGCAATACATTTTTAAAAAGATATGACTAACAATACATTCTTGGAAAAAATATTAACAAAAGTACGTTTAAAAAAAGAATTACCTGCAAAATAACTTTGACAAAAAAATATTAGCAGCAATATATTTTTGAATAAAATATTACCAGCCATGCATGTTTGAATAAATGTTAACAATACATTACTGAAAGAAATATGACCAGTGATATATTTAAAAAAAAATATTACCACCATTTTTAAAAAAAAAAAAACATATTATCAACAATACATTTTTAAAAAAAATATTACTAACAATGCATTCTTGAAAATAAAAATATTGCAATTTTGAAAAAAAAAAAATTCCAGTAATATATTTTTTAAAAAAAATATATTACCAGCAATACATCGTTGAAAAAAGTATTACCAGCAATACATTTTTGAAATAAACTGTTACCAGCAATATATTTTTGACAAAAATTATAACCAGCAATATATTTTTGAAAAAAATATTATCACCAATACATTTTGAAAATATATTATTAACAATACATTATTGAAAAATTATTACCAGTAATACATTTTTAAAAATATATATCACCAGAAACAGTTTTTTGAAAAAATATTATCAGGAATTCATTTTTGAAAAATATTGCAGCAATACATTTTTGAAAAAAAATATTACCAGCAATATATTTTTGAAAGACAAAATATTACCAGCAATATATGCTTGAAAAAAAATATTACCAGTAATATATTTTTGAAATAAAAATATTACCAGCAATATATTTTTTTTGAAATATTACTAACAATACATTCTTGAAAAAAATATTAGCAGCAATACATTTCTGAAAAAAAAAAATTACCAGAAATACATTTTTGACAAAAAATATTACCAGCAATACGTTTCTGAAAAAAATATTACCAGAAATACATTTTTGACAAAAAATATTACCTGAAATACATTTTTGAAAAAAACATTACCAGAAATACATTTAAAAAAAAATATTACCAGCAATACATTTGTGGAAAAAAGAAATACTGGCAATAAATATTTGAAAAAATACAGCAATGACATTAAAAACATTTAATAAATACTCTATTCATACGATCATATCCTAAAGATCTTGCCAGAATTAAGTAACCTATTGAGGTTGATATAACGTGAAATAAAATAAACATTCATGGTAGAGGGTTAGTGAATATGGTTGTTATAAGGATATAAAGGAATGAATTAAGAAGTACGTATTATAGAGATATATAGGATAGATAATGCTTGACCCTAAATACAAAGAGGTTAAGATTGTAGCAGCATCATTACCAGAGTTTGTTCCACAACGTAGCAGTTCTGGGGATGAAGCTATTAGAATGGAACTTTCTTCTTGGGCAGGATTCGACTCTATTTACGTTGCCTAGAGGGTCTCAGCTTTGAAAGTCTGGACCGGCTGAACTAAAGAATGTCACTCCTCTAGACATGCATTGAAAATAACAATAGAATATTCTGTTTGGGGGAAAGTGCATGTCTGCAAAGAGACTATCCAGCATTCCCTGCCAAATAGATATTGCATCTCAGTTCAATAATTTTCTTTGAATTTTAGAGATTTTCCTCTTTCTACTTTGCATAGTGTCTGAAAGACATCGTTCGATATTACTATACACATCATGATTTCTCTATCATATATGTTTTCGCTGGTTGCCTCACGATGCAGAGAATTAAATATATCTACTTGCTTGATTTTTGATGCCCCTAGGGCGTAACTCACACATCGAGATATACTATCCTTTACTATTTTATTTATGGAGTTTTTCAATTTTCCGAGTCTACCTTCAAAACAGTATCAAAACTATCCAAAAGCAGTAAATTAGGATGTGGACGCTAACTGTATAGTGTTGTAAAATGCACCAGTAAGTTTCGCGATTCGACACTTTTTACTTGGTAGCCTAGCCAATTTAGCGATTCCTCCGAGGAACATATGTAAGTTATCGCTTGAGGAAAGTCTTTTCGCCATACTTCCATTGCATCAGTGTGTGAGCAGGAATGGAACTTACGATGCCATAAACAGGACATGCATCCGGTGGCTAAAATAAATAGGACGCGCAGGTGTCCTAAGCGGAAGGAAATGCGTGCTTACGTGGGCGCATGCCGGAAGAAGGCGAAGCCACGTGAAGTTAAAGTTCCGTCGGTGTCCAAATGTTATTTAACCGGTCCGATTCTTGATCCAGAGAGAGGCTGGCTAGAGGTTCACCGTAGATCTGTTTCCGTCAATTCCTGTGTGTGCAATAATTCTAACCTGTGTGATGCTCCCTCACTCACCACATTTGCCGAAACTCGAACAATAAAGATATATATATATATATATATATATATATATATATATATATATATATATAATTGTGTGTGTGTATGTTCATCACCTCCTTTGAGTCCAGCAGCAATATACTACACACAGAGCGTGCTGGAAGTTTTTTTTTTGGAAACATCTTGGGTAATAGTTGTATTCGCGTTTCAGATGCGATTATATGTCACCTGAAGACCAATATGAACTTTAAAAAGGCGTAAATGAAGAAGTCCTTGCAAATGATCTCCATGCCAAGAAGGAAGATCCTGGTCAAGCCATGTATGAGATATCTCAGGTAACTGGTTTAGAGTTCACACCAACAATAAGGAAAGGTCTTTGCTCAAAATCAGGATCCCGTTTGTTCACTTAATATATAGAAAGAAAACAATTATTTGTATGATTGTTACATTTTTAAGAAAAGTGAAAAATCAATTCGGTCATACAGGGGTTGAATAAAATAATTGGAACACTTGTTAAATTCAAAGAAAATTTATTTAATATGGAGTTAGTCCTCCTTTAGACTCACAGTCAGCTTTAATACGTCTAGGAATGGAATCATACAGCTTCCTGACTTCATCCAAAGGAATTTTCAGTCATTCTTCTATTAAAACCTTCTCCAGCTCTTTACGACACGACGGTGTAGGATAGCGGCTCCTAACTTGTTGCTCCAAAATGCACCACAAATGTTCAATAATATGGATATCTTGAGATTTGGGAGGCCACTCCATATGTTCTAGCTCACTTTCATGCTCTTCATACCAATTCTCAACCACTCGAGCAGTATGTATTGGGGCATTATCGTCTTGGAAGATGCAGTCACCATCAGGGAATAAAGTCTGGGCCATTGGATGAACATGATCTCCCAAAATGTTCAGGTAATCTTTGCTGTTAATTCTACCATGCAGGGCAACTATTGGACTGAGATATTTCCATGATATGGCGGTCCAAACTATCACTGATCCACCTCCATGCTTCACTGTTGGAAGAAGCCAGTCAAGGTTGTAAGCTTCCTTGGGCTGCCTCCACACAAACTCGCCCTGAAGTTGGGAAAAGAGAAAAACTGAACTTGTTTGAGAATATGACTTGCCTCAATTGGTCTGCAGACCAGGCATTGTGATCTCTGCACCACTTCAACTTCTTTTGAATGTTGCAAGTGGAGAGAAGAGGTTTCCTCACAGCGGCTCTTCCATGATATTCAGCCTTATGGAGCTCACGGTGAACAGTTTTAGTTGAAACTGAACTATTCAGATGGTTATTCAACTCAGCAGTCACTTTGGCCGCATTTGTACGATGATTTTTTTGCCACATTGCGTTTCAATGAACGTCAGTCCCTGTCAGTAAGTTTGCAAGTCCGGCCCGAATTGCTACGGTTGCTAGAGGTCGCGCCCTGTTTCTCGAATTGCATCAGTGTTCTTGATATCGTAGCTCTTGAAAATCAAACAGTTCAGCAACCTTAGTTATCGAGGCTCCTGCCATGCGAGCTCCAACAATTTGCTCTTTTTCGAACTCGGAGAGGCCACGCATTTAGCTTAAATTTTACTAAATTCTAAAAATAAATAAAACGAAGTAAATTAGATAAATAAACGTATTTACAATAGATATAATCTGCAATTACGAAGTTTTAGTTAAAGTTCTTACTATAATAGGTCTTTGAAATATAGGAGAGGATTTTGCAAGTGTTCCAATTGTTTTGTACAACCCCTGTATTTTAATATTTCTGGTTGATACAATTCATTTGTAACTAGTTTGGCAATTAATAAAAGTAGATCCGATTCCTTTTGCCCATTATTTATTAGCAATTGCTTTATTAGTTGTTGTTGACTATTGTTATTACATTGTGTTTATGTGCATTCCTACACCCCCCATATATATATATATATATATATATATATATATATATATATATATATATATATATATATATACCTGGTGTAACAGCGAAATTGTCCAAATCGTGTAATAGCATGAGATAATTGTCCATCCCACAAAATGTTTAATATCTGAAAAACCAATAAACATCATTTGCCGTAAGAATCTCTGAAAAACCCTTTGGGTTATTCAGACAGAAATAGAAGAGGTTAAAATCGTTTTGTGTCAGCCCCACTATATCTTTCCAACTGAGCAATGGTAAGAAGAAAAATAACATTCAGGTCTTCAGTAATGGTACAACCATTCATAATTGGGCTTCCGTCTTCAAAGTCCATTCAAGAAACATCAAGAAAAAGGTAAGAACATTTTCCTCTCTACTGTACCCTCATTAAAAATAGAGGGTACACTAGAGAGGAAAACTGGATCCGGAGGTCACAACAGGAAGAGGCATCCTTATTTCAACTTACAGCTAAATAAGTTCTTATTGTTTAATTTAGAGACCAATAGTGTCATAGAAACCTCGGAGAATTCAGCAAGATAACTTTAATCATTTCTAAGATACAATGGTATAAAAGCGTAATCAAACAATTGGAAAGATTTGCTGTTACCCGATTAGAATATTTGCTGTTATACCAGGTATATATATATATATATATATATATATATATATATATATATATATGTGTGTGTGTGTGTGAGTGTATATGTGCGTGTGTGTGTGTGTGTGTGTATATATCTGCGTGTGTGTGTGTGTGTGCGTGTGTGTGTGTGTGTGTGTGAAGTAGAAGTAGTAAGAAAGAGAGTTGCAAGAAAAAAGCAATACATTATGAATTTATTATTATCGAAGGAGAGAGCACCATGCCAAAGTAATATAACATACTCGTCATTACCCCCAGTCTGATAAGGG
Organism: Acanthosepion pharaonis; assembly: GCA_903632075.3. Lineage (NCBI taxonomy): Eukaryota > Metazoa > Mollusca > Cephalopoda > Sepiida > Sepiidae > Acanthosepion > Acanthosepion pharaonis. The sequence continues at coordinate 1,712,916 of CAHIKZ030003885.1, forward strand.
TACCCGGTATGATAAGGGTACCCGGTATGATAAGGGTATACATGATACAAGTTACACAGACATATGATCACAATAATTTGATTGGTTTCGCTAAAAGCAGCGTATAAGCATGGAGACGATACCCAGTTAGAAATACCTGCAGGTCGAGTAAAATCGTACGCTCAGCTGATATCTGACCAATAGTCATGTAATGTCTCTGAATATCACTTCTAATTCACATTGGCTACCTCAACCATTAGACTTAAATGAACAACCCACTCGCTACACAGCTATCATGTTTCTTTCGTTCATGAGCAAATTTATTCTTCGGACAAGAAGATACTGAACAGGATATTTAATTTTGCAGCGTAATTCAAGAAGACAAAAATATGTACATTTTAACATCTCTAATTAATTCAGATAGGAATCAGTGCCTGTTTTATTATTATCATTATTATTATTATTTTTATTTTCTTTGATTTCTGGCGTTTATACATTTCTTTCCGGGTCCCGCCCAGGGACCTAAGGTTAGAAATCTAGTCATGACACTTTCCACTGACACAAAAAAAATATATATATATATATTTATATATAAATAAATTACATAGATAAAGCCCTTCGTAAGGTGTGGGCTGTACTTGTCAGAAAATTTTTTGTATCTCCTTGAAGCATGGACTTCCAGGAATCCCTTCAATTAGTCCACTGCAATCTTTTCCAACCAGTCCTATGGCTCCAACTACAACAGGGATTGTTGATGTTCCCATATGCCACATTTTCGAGATTTCTATTTCAAGGTCCTTGCATTTTGACAACTTTTTGAATATCTTCAAAGATACATTGCAGTCAGCAGGGACTGCCATGTCAATAAGGAGGCACCGTTTTTGTTTGTGGTCTTATCTGGCCGATTCGCCTTGATTGTTCTGTCAGTGTGTATTGTGTAGTTCCATAGAATTGTAACAGGTCCTATCTCCGTAACGGGGTCTGGATGGTGTTCATACCAATTTCTTTCAGTTTCCTTCCCGTAGAAGTTGCAGATTTTCCAGTGCAGATATTGTCATCTGCAGATCTCTGTCATGTCGGGTTTTATATTCAGTGGGTGCCAACACCGTGCAACCTGATACAAGATGATCAATCGTTTCTGGATACTTATCACAGAATCTGCATTTTGGGCTGACACAATATTTTAGTATATGTGCTTGATAATTCCTAGTTAGTAAGCATTGGTCCCGTGCAGCAAGGATAAAACCTTCAGTTTCAGCTTTCAACCCTGCACTACATAGCCACTGATGGGTACGGGTTTTGTCTACGTCAGCTTGTTTGGTACGGGCAGAGTATTGGCCATGAAGCGGTTTATCTTGCCATCGCTTCTGTATCTGGTCGGTTGCATTCGTCTTTGCTGTCTTTTTTAGGTATTTTGCAGTTTCAGCCGGTGTATTGTGCTGTAGTTGCATCTCTACGCCCATTTGAAACTCCATTTATTATTATTATTATTATTATTATTGTGTGTGCTATGATCTTCCCATGGATCAATTTTGTTGTAATGGAATGTCCCACACTCCCTATCACCTATGTGGACTGAATATATCAGTAGCTATATATAGTGAGCACAGCATATACCTGGGGCTTGCTTCGGGAATTACAAGCCTGCCACCCGATTCCCTGTCTTTCAGTAGTGTATTCTCTTTTACAATAATCCCCTTTTTCTTTCATCTATGAGCGTGTTGCTGTTCCTTCACTCGTGTACCACCTTTGTCTGTTTGTAACCTTCTAAAGGATACAATAAATTTTAAGTCCCATCCGGTGTATGTATGAGTTAAATGCCCCTGTAGGAGTTTTATCTATGTTCATCTTTAGGATGTTTCGTTTATTTGGAAAGGTTTTTGTGGTTATATGCGCACTTCCACAAAACGTTATCTTTTGTAGCTCTTATATGCTGATGTGTCCGGGCGTTTTACTCACTCATTTTCGGTACCATTATTATTATTATTATTATTATTATTATTATTATTATTATTATTATTCAGCTTCTTCCTCCCTTAGTTCATTAGTTAATACGTACGTACCTTACACACTACCAATATCTCATAAATAATGGACTATCCCGCTTTGATGAAAAGACGGAAGAGACATATTAGAGACGCTACAGGGAGTTTTTAACTTCTCCTGTCAATATCTAATAAATAATGAACTATTCTGTTTTGATGGCATGGAAAGACAAAAAGGACATATTAGGGACACTACTTGGTTTCAGTGAAAAAGAAAGAAACAAACGAATAAAGGAAGAAAGAAAGTTCTCAACATCTGTTTCAGTGAAATGTTAATTTAAAATGTTTTCATTTGTACTCCAGTACTTCATTAAATAACGATCAGTATTCATATTTAGGACTGTTATTGCAATATTTTGTTAAATTTGTTAAACCCCAAATATTTAAATATGTGATAAGGCTATATCTAACGATATTTTATTCTCCTAGAACCATAAGCTTATTTAATCATTAATCCTTGGAAATTTCGAATGACTTTAGGTAATATAAAATACAAGAAGCGCATTGCTTTCTCCAAATATTTCTGGTAATTAAAGAATGGTTGCAACTCACCATTCATCAACTGGGGTATTATAATAAGAGCCAAATCTTATAACGGGAATGCAAATAAATGTAACTTATGACTTATGCTGAGTCTTACAACCTCGTTGCATTGTTCATTCTATGCAATCTTACTGCCCACCATGACATCAACATAGATGATGTAGGGTTACATAGGGATGATGACCTTAAGGTCGTGAGGAATTCTACTAATTTCAAAACTGACAAAATCAGAATACTAATCCATAGAGAGTTTAAAAGCCTAAACCAGAAAGTTGCAATCAACACAAATTTAAAAAGGTAAACTTCCTCGATGTAACACTAGACTTATAAATCAACAAGTCAACAATATATACCAACCATACATGAAAACAAATCCAAATCCAATATATATCCACCCAAAATCTAATCACCTTCTATCTATAATCAAACGCATAAGCTCAGTCATAGAATATAGAATTAGTAATAACTCTGCCAGCGTTAATGTATTTTATAAACACGGCAAATTTTAATCAATGCCTTAAAAATAGTTGCTATAAATGTCCCGATATTACATACAGAAAAGATAAATATGACAGCCGGAAAAAAATCGAAATAGAAAAATCATTTCTTACACACCCCCATTTAACCAAATGTTTAGCACTAAGTAATAATCGTCTAAGCAATAATTTTTTACATAAAAATACACTTAAATTAAGTTACAGTTGTACAGATAATCTAGAAAAAAATATTAAAAAACATAATAAAATTTTTAATCAACACTTAAATCGAAGTTAACAATCGTAATTCCAAAACAGAAATCAATAATGATAGTAAATTATGTAATTGCAGAAATTCTAAAAACTGTCCATAGCGAAATAGATGTCTTACTAAATTTATTGTTTACCGATGTACCATTTCATCTACTCGAAATCTGTTAAGAAATTTTATATTGGTACTACAAACAAAACTTTTAAGCAGAGGTAGTATCAGCCCATATCTTCTTTTAACAACAATGCGGATCGTAACCTATTCAAAATATTTTGGGCATTTAGCTGAAATTAATAAGACCCCTACCGTAAAATAGAAAATATTAATAAAACAAGAATCTGTAAATCCTTAACCCATGTCCCCTGTGTTTACATGAAAATCTACATATTATAAAGTTTCCTAAAAATAAAGTTCTCCTAAATCAGAGAAATTAATTAATAGTAATTTGTTGGCATCATGTAATGTTTACTATGAAATATAGTTAAAAGAATTTTTCATAAATATTCTACGCATTACAATTAAATATCCATTCTTTTATTAATGTATAATGGTCCACATAATATTTACTTAATTCTTTGATTTTTCAACTTTAATATTGTCTTGTTTTATTGTCCGTTCAATATAATAAGTATTATATTTTAGGTTCCATATATATATATATATATATATATATATATATATATATATATATATATATGTTGTGTGTGTGTGTGTGAAAATATATAGAAAATAGGAAAGAACTCGTTAGGTAAATAATGCAAAGTTCTTTATTATTTTAGTTATTATTTTAAAAAATAGTGCTCGATACAAAAGTAGAGCATAAATATAATTATTTATTTAAAAATATGATTCCAACACGCTACATAAGAGATCTCATGTTTCAAAACAAGAGCCGAAAACTTCAATATAATTATTTGAATTAAATTGAATTAAAGTAAGCTCTGTTCCATCTTCAAGCGAATTTTTTTTTTTTTTTTGGAATAACTTATTTCTGAAATTTACGTGTTTTAATAGCATATTCATTATTGAAATCAAAATTTCTATGGTAACGGCTAGAGCGATTGTTTAAATATAAAGGTGGTGTAATTGTTAATATTTTGTATCAGTATAGAGTTACATTCACAGATGTCAAGTCAGGGTAAGTTTTGGGCGTCAAAATCTAAAAACGGAAGATGATTTCGCCTAGTCAGGTTTACGTGTCTATGGAGATTTATTTATTTTTTATTTTATTTTTTTTTTTCTGAAAGGGTTTTGTGTATGTAAAAAAAACTGCCGTAACATTTGTTTTTTGACGACTTCATAAAGGGCTATCTTTATTTGTAGTGAATTTAAACTATTTATTAGGACTATGGGTTTAAAAATTATTTTATTGTTTGTTTGTTTTTATGCTAATTATTCAATGCAAAAATTTGATGATGTCGGTAAAAAACCGTTAACTCATGTCTATTGTTTAATAATTTTTTATTATTTAGAAACTTGATAATGTGTAGTTTTTCATGTAGGCATAAAGTGCATGGGTCATCCCAAGTTTTACAAGTTCTAGTTTTGTTTATAATTTTCCAATTTACTTTTGGTGTTTTATTCATATCCTTCAAATGCCAGAAATATTTAGATAGAAATGTCTGATTTATTTTATTTATATTGTTGAAAGAGCACTTATGCTGCCTCAATCTGGCTTTAAATTCATTCTTCGTAGACACAATGTATATCATATTAGTATTAGGACTCTCAATAGATGAGATATTACATTGGTATACCACAGATTTGACGCAGCATTTATTTTCCAATGGGCAGTCTTCTGGGTTTCTACAATCACATAATTTTTCTAATTTAAGTGTAGGGTTTTTATTAATACTATTCATGCATGGGGGTTTGTTCAGGATTTTATTATTGTGTTTTTTATTATACTTTCTAGATTTTCAGTGCAGCTGTAACTCAATTTTAGGGTGTTCTTATTAAATATTTTACTAAGTCTACTATTGGTAGGAAAGTGTTTTTCAATTAAAGCTAGGAATTTCTGTCCTAGCTTAATACTAACAATTTGGTTGAACGGAGGGGTATACCAAATAATTTTTCCTTTCCTGTTTTTTTTCCGGTTAGTACAATTTTTTCTATAATTAATGTATCCATTCTTGTATCCTCTATTTTTTAGGCCAGCGTTATAAAAGCTGCTGTGTTGTTGGAATATTTCTTTGTTAGCGGAGTTAATTTTCTATTGATGAGGGTGTATGTTTCATTATGGATGGAGGGTGGTTTGACTTCGGGTGTATATATAAGGGGTTAGTATTTGGTTTTTTATAAGGTTGGTATGTGTTGTTTGTTAAATCTAGAGTTACGTCGAGGAAGTTTACCCTTTTCAATTTAGTACAGACTGTTATCTTTAAGTTTAGATTTTTAAAATCACTAAATATAATCTTTCTAATTTTCTCTATTTTAAAATTAGTAGAACTCCTCACTACCATGTGCCCGTCATCTCTATACAGCCCGATATCCTTAATATCTATTTCACGGTGCGCGGTCAAGTTTTATAGTATTAAAAGACCAACAAGGTCAGAAGACTCTGCAGAGTCTTCTGACCTTGTTGGTCAGCAAACAGACGAGTTGAAATTTGCCGTCAATTGCTCAGCAATCCATTGGACGAGCGTTTTTGGAAGCGCATTGTGACATCGGACGAGAAATGGATCTATCTGGTCCAGCACAATCGAGACAAGCGATGGGTTCAGAAAGGGCAAAAACAAGATCGTTTCGGCAAGAAAGTCATGTTGTGCGTTTGGTGGAACTTTGAAGGAATCGTGCAGTTTGAGTTGGTTCCGAATGGTCGTGCCATCAGTCCCGAACTTTACTGTCAGCAACTAGAGCGGGTCTACGAAAAGCTAAAGCAAAAGTACCCGGCTCTGATCAACCGAAAGCGCGCTTTGATGCAGCGGGACAATGCCAAGCCACACACCACCAGGAAGACCAAAGACACGTTTGAAGAGCTGGACGGCGTTGAGGTTCTGCCACATCCAGCCTACAGTCCTGACTGTGCTCCATCAGATTACGGCCTTTTTCGTTCAATGCAACACTTTCTGAAGGGCCGCCGATTCGACTCGTTTGATGAAGTCGAAGAAGCGTGTCAAGAATTCTTTGATTCGAAGCCGGCTGAATGGTACTTTCACCAGATCCGAAAGCTTGCAGATCGATGGCAGAAAGTCTTGGAAAATGATGGTCTTTATTTTGAGGAATAATTTTTGTTGTTTTTTTATTACTTGGCGAGTAAAATTTCAATTTGTTGCAAGTGTTTACGAACTTTTGGCACAACCTAATATATATATATATATATATATATATATATATGTGTGTGTGTGTGTGTGTGTTTGTGTGCGTGTGTGTGTTATAATGTTTACATTGGAATTTCCGCGGAGGAATGAAAACATATTTTATTTATTTCCTAACCCTAAACTAAAACACAAGACAGCTATTTCAAAAAAAAAAAAAAAAAAAACAAAAGACAAAAAAAAAAAACCTGGAAATTGAAGGAGAAAGGTTCACAGAAGAAAAAAATAGAATAATAAAATACAATATTCAAAGCCAAGTATTGGATCAGAGAAATGAATTAGTGTTAAAATGTCGACATAAAAACAAATTCAAATTTCCATAATATAAGTTTACCTTAATTAGCTACCATATTTACATAATATTCCCTCCCCTCTTCAAATGTCGACAGTATAACTAATTCTAATTTCTATATTTAATTCCGCCTCTATAACCTCTTTACACTATATTAATTAT
>CAHIKZ030003885.1:1727500-1732500 GCA_903632075.3 Acanthosepion pharaonis
CGAAGATGTGCACGAACATGTCTGAATAGTGATTTAAATCATTTTCTGTGTTGATACAGAATTGAGTTTTTTAATGATATTACTTAAATCTATTGAATTTATGGACATTTTTTTAACGGGGTTCCACAAGTCTGGTGGGAATCAATATGACTGAGAGACGGGAGTTACGGTTCAAGTAACTTAAAAATTAGTCACACTATTAATCCGGTTCTAAGACATTTACTGGAAACAAATGAAGTCCAAACCATCATCATCATCTACACTCCTATAATCGATTGTGGTTTTAGGTTTCGTTCCGTAACTAAGCACTTGTCCAGTTAACTTACTTGTATGTCAAAGATGTATTCCTTCGTGCGTATGGTAAGCACCATCTGTGGATCTCATCCTTTTCCAGATAAACTACAGTCGATATCTTTCAACTTGAATGCTAGCCTTGGTCAAGGGTACGTGGCCGTTGATTCTATCCAGGCAACCACTTATCCTGGCTGTTGACTTCAATCTCGGGATTACTAGGTCCAACGAATTCGTGTTATCACCACACTGACTACATACATATCTATGGAGCTCAATCTGCCCGCCTCCATTGGGCTAGATCGCCGTTGAATATACAAGAAGGTTAATCCACCCTTTAGTAGGTGTTGTGTCTTTGCCGGAACTCAATAAAAGAAACTTATTAGAACCTTCTCCACACATATAACGAACGGTTCAACAACAACATTGTTTGCTTGAAAGGAAACACATAGAAGTTGGTCATCATAGAATTGTCCTTAACCCTGCCTTAGTCACCTCGCATTTCCAGAAAATGGATATTCTCCTGTCATCTGCCTCCCACGATAACGGAGCTACAATTTCGCAACACCGCTTGTTACACACCCACACTGAACTAGGATATTAGTCGTAGGGATCAAAAGAAACAAGTCCCCAAATAGGTCTTACGAGTACTTTAAACATTTAGTGGGTAACCAAACACCCCATGGGACTAACGCATGGTCAATAATGTTAAAATCAAATACGATTAAAAAATAAATATATCGTTTAATTAAATATAATGTAATTATATATAAACATTAATTGAATTGTCCTTGAGAACACATGGTGCAGGGAATAAAGGCATTAGTTAGATCCAGTGACAGGACCCAAAGAGTGTGAGTTCAATACCCGGTTAAGGAACTTGGAGAGGGGAATTAATAGGAGATAGCTGGTAATTGATATCCATTAAACATGGCACGTGGAACTAGAAAAGTCTACCCCCAGTGAGTGAAATAAAGGGTCCAGTTCGACATTCCAACCACCTGAAGAAGGCCGGAGCATACAACGGCCGAAACGTTGTGATAAATATGACGACAAAGTTGAGGACAATAATCTGAATAATGTAAATAAGTGTACATAATACCTCGTCTCAGAAACATAGACAGAAAATGAAATTTGGTTTATCGTTATATGTTTTTTTTATTATATTTCTTATTGTTCCCAAGTTCATTAGTTACACTTACGCTATGCCTTGTCAGTATCTTACAAATTATTCCATTTTGATCACAAAGAAAAAACAGAAAACACTGTTTGGATTTCGTGAGAAAAAAAATGGTAGACAAAAAGAATGGGAAGACAAATAGGATATAACACATTCTTTTGTTTATTGAATTTCTAAGCGCAGCTGTGACACAAGGTCGAAAGTATGGGGCACCCAGTGAGGATCGAACTCACTATTCAGTCATAACTGTTTTAGCGAGACAAGTTTACTAACAATTGAACCACGTCCAGGTGCCCCAATCTCGTGTGTTAATGTTTCCACGGGTGTATCAAATTGCGCTTCCAGACAGAAGGCAGCCGAGTCATGTAAACTTTGCTGCTTGTTATCGTCGCGTTGATGCGACGGGATCCGTGGTACGACAAAGTAAGGATCAAGAAAGACCGTGATCCGCTCGTACGCCTGACCACGAAGAACACATTCTACAGGCTCTCAGAGACCATCCAGGTATTAGCACACGTCAAGTGGCTCTCGCATGCCGTATATCTCATATTACCGCATGGGGGTACTTCAAGATCAGCTCCTGTATGCATATCATTTGTAACCTGCTCAGGATCACTCACCACAAGAGAATTTTTGCCGATGGTTTATTTGCACAACACGCTGATCCTTTGTTTGTCACTTCAGACTTGTTTACGGATGAGGCAACAATTAGAAGAGATGGAATCTCTGTGGGCGAATCGGAATCCCCATGTTACAATACAGGCTAGACACCAGCATCAGTTTACGATTAAAGTGGTGGATGGAATTGTAGGTGACTGTCTGGTAGGTCCATATGTTCTCTCAGCACGTCTTAGAACAATGGTCTACAGGGGCTTTATTTCGAGTACACTTCCAGACCTGACTTGAGGATGTATCCCTGCTAATACAAAGACGTATGTGGTTCATGCATATTGGGGATCCAGCACATTTTAGTCACATTTGTACCCTCTTATATCTTTAAATAATGACTGGCCTTCATATTTATGATTGGAAGAATATGATAAGATAAATTTCTATATATCAGGACAGTGTCAGGCAATTGAATAACAAAGTAAACAAATACTGTGTAATGCGTTTCGTTAAAGGACGAAATACGTTACACAGTTTTTTTCCATTTTGTCTTTCAGTTAACTAACATTTATCAATGTTTTGTTAATGTTCTTGATCTCAAATATTTAAAGATGCGATAGAGGAATTTCTACAGATATTTTATAGTTATAGAACTCGCAAGTAGATTATTCAGCCATTGACTTAATAATTATGATTCACCAGAAAATTCAAAGAGGAAACTCGTGAAAATTTCTCGTGTCAGAATAATTAAAATTAGAATGTTATTATGAAAAGAACGGATTTAAATATGAGGTTAAGTAAAAAAAAAATATCTACACTTTCGCCACACCATATGTTTAGTTTTGTCACATTGCCTTATGCTCTTGCATACTTATAGTTGGTATCATGGTGGTCACGTGGTCGAAGTCTTAGTTTGATCACGCCAGTTTTCTTGTTGCTGTTACAGTGTAAACATGGCCGCTCCGTTAGTAGTGTGTACATTTTCAAGAGGTTCGTTTTTTTGTGGGGAAAATCTTGTAATACTATCATAGCATATTCTGAACTATCTATTGGACTGGAACAAACGTTCGTAGCGTTTCAAACATTTAAATGCGCCTCACTATACGACTCGTGTGTGACTGTGAACTTATTTGGCTTTACGTTAAAAGTATAAAAATGCGGAGAAAATAGATGCATTTGAGGTATTATTATTTCAGCTAATTATGGAGATGTTATAATGTCATGCACGGAAGAATGATGGATAGCGGCTCGATTGCACAATCGGCGAATCAAGTTCGAATTCCAGTCGAATCCATTACACTCACTTACGTGCTAATACCTTTGGGAAAGGTCTGAATCCTCCTCCTGCTCCAGCTATGGGTAAGTAGCAGGACAGTTGGGTGGCTACTAGTCTTAGAGAAGAACAACTCTGAATTCAAAATCTGATCTTCCAGGATGGGGATTGTGCAGTAGACTAACAACCTACTGACTTAAAAACTGTTATAGAAATCGCAACGATATCTTGCGGTCCTATATTCCACAAGGAATTTAAATGCATGATATATAATGTCATACAGCTGAGAGTATCATGTTGCCATGTTCAGGAGTGAAAAGTTTTATTCTGGAAGCCCTTTCTGAGTAACTGTCATTGCTGATGGCTAAATCGAAATGCTGATAAAAAAATAACACCGGTGTCACGTCACATTGACATCGCATCGATACTCACTATATTCAAATCAGCTTTGTAGTGGAGACACTTGGATATGGGGAAAAGCTACGTTATTTCGCAAACTCACTATTTAACAAAAAAACAAACAAACAATACCACCTTTCCATTTGTAATTCTCTGCTCAAACGCAACGAAAAACAACATTTTAAAAAAGAAGAACGATCAAACACGATGAAAAACAGATTGTTTACAACAATGTGGAGCAAAAAAATTCCTGAAGAAAATGAAACATGCCAGCGTCAAACAATCACAAAGCTGGTGTGCATTAGGGCAGGTCGATTTTTTTTCATATCGCATTTGAAGTTTAAATAAATAATGGTACAGCATATTTTTTACAAATCTTTACCGGTTTTTGAGGAAAAGAGTTTAGAGATAAAGTTTAGGTTTAAGATCGTAGTATTGCCATTTCATTCCGGTGATCAGTGAAAGCTCAGCCTTATAAAATTTATAATATAATGAACCTGTACAAATTGTACATGGACACACACATTATTATTAAATCATTTTGCCATCAAATAAGATCATCATTTACTTCAAAGTGAAATTATACTGAACGATTTGGCTATATTATATTATATAGATTATATTTTCTGGTATCATCTCTAACAGAGATCCCCATAAAGCATATGGATCCAATGGTATTCCTGTCATAGACATTAAGGAGTGCGCTCCCAAACTGGCTACGGTTCTCTCTTAACTGTATAATAAATGCCTCGCTGTCTCCTGCTTTCCCGCCTGCTCGAAGTCATCAACTAGTGTTCTAGATTTTAAGAACTCTGGTGACCAGTCTTGCCCTTCCAACTATTGGCCTATTAGCCTTCTACCTCTTTTTGGGAAACTTCTAGAAGCCCTAATTAATGGTGAATTGCTTCATCATTTTTCATCGCAGGGTCTTTTCTCAGACAAGCAATAAGGCTTTCGTTTCCTCAGATCAACTGCTGATGTGCTGATGATAACTGTAATAGCAGTCTGTCATGCTCTAGATAAAAAAAACGGTCATAAATAAGAAATAGTTTGTTGTATGTATGTCTTATAAAATGTTTTCAATTTTGTTCTTGTTAGAAACACGGTCAAGATATTATTTCCATACATACAACAAACTATTTCTTATTTTAAGAGTTAAAATATAATCCTTGAAAATGGCTAAATGTATAGCCGAATGCGCTCGGGTAAAAAGAACATTCGGACAGTTTTTATACAAATTATCATCCG
>CAHIKZ030003885.1:1740000-1860000 GCA_903632075.3 Acanthosepion pharaonis
CATTTTGTTTAGTCTTAAATGCATTATCTGTCGAAATTTTCTTTCTCATTACATTCAAGCATTTATTTCAATAAAACTCGAATAATTCAACGCCAGGAACTATTCGACCAAAATCTAAAATATTCTTAACAGTAGCCATTTTACCTTTTGCTGCTGCCTCAGGCTTGTTCTAGCAGTTAGTTTCATAAAATATTTACATATTTTATTTTACCATATTTATTATTTCAAATGTAAAGTATTAGGACTGTAGGCGGGTTTTCTTACCAGGGTCAATAGTATATAGAAGAAGAATACAGTATTTCCTTTATACAGCTATTTCAAAAATAATTTCTAAGAAGTAAACTTTAACATTTTCAAAATTATTACTCTTCCATCTGTCGCGTTCTTCAGTCTTTCTTCATTGTATAATTCGACCAATAATGGCATTCCAATCAGAGGAAGTGCCTTAGACCGTCCTGGATATGACATTATACGACCTCCGGCAGCAAGGCCTCTGAAGTGGACGTTTTGAGGAGTATGAACCCACCTCTTAATTGCAGTTCCGGTGTAGTAGCGCCTGTTAAGTTCGCAGCTATTGACAAATAGTTAACCTCTAAACTGGTGTCAAAATACTATGAAAGTCTAAAAATATTTGTAGGAAACATACCGGATATACATTTTCTCAGTAATAAAAATTATCAGCAATATATTTCTGTAACGAAAAAAATAAAATTACCACCAATACATTTTTGCGATAAAACAAAACAAAAAATTACCAGGAAAGATTTTTCGTAAAACAAATTACTAATGCTCCCACTTAGACATACAAGAATCTTCACACACTTACATACATATAGAATTACCTACAGTTCTGACCAATGAGAACTGACTGAAACAAAGCTGAAAATACCAGAATTTCTGACTTTTTGTTTCTTTTTCTCAATCGCTGACGAAGCTATAATAAAAGTGAAAAGCGTACATGCTTCTATATGTAGGTAACTTTGTGAAAATTCTTGTATGTCTTAGTGGGCATCGAGTAGTAATGTGTATTCGTAATAGTGTATGTGTGACTGTGTAGTGGGAATTCTAATGTGCGGTCAGCCATCGCAGCGGTGTTGTCACATCATTCTAAATTATGCTTGATCTCTTGAAGCGTGTATTCTTTGTAATACATAGATATATGTTAGATTCTTTAAGAATGGATTCAAAGAAAGATGCCGATGTACTATAATGTTTTAGGTGTGTGTTTATAGTGGGTAATGATAATAATGTTATTATTAAAGTCTTAATGTATTTTCTTCTTAATTTTCTCGGCCACAATTTGATCTGCATTTGATCTTTAACTTATTTTGTCTTAAAATGAAAACTGCTTCAAAGAGACAGCAACAATATTTTCACATACAAAATACTTATATCCAGTTACTCCATACAAAACAGAGGAAGTTTCTTACTCAAATGCATTGCGGGAAAAGTCATTTAAAAGCACAAATAATATCTTCCACAAACGTTACATTTGCAGAGGAACTCAAACACCGAGACAAGCTCACCAATGATCAGGTCATATCAATTGGAAAAATGTTCCGCTCTGAAAATATACGATCAGCATCGCACACGAATAACAAACAGTTAAAACAAAACCATCATGACCTTTGCACTAACAGCAGATTGAAAGAGATCGGTAATCCGAATCTTATCGACAACCTCACCAAATTCAAAATTTCTATCACTGAAAATGAAGCTTTATGTTTAGGCCTGAAATTTACCACCGGATTGAAAAAAGTTGACATTGTCACAACCTTAACCAAAAAACAACAACGATTTCGAAAAGGTGTCGTAGTAGGTATATTAGCAGCCACCCTCACAAACGCCAATGGAAATGCGCTACACAGAATATACATACGGGCAATGGAAAACTTATCCACCAACAAAGACATCATCATAACACCATCGGACAAAGGAGACAGAATAGTTACAATGGATAATAATGTCTACATTGAAAAATTAGAATCCCGACTAGATAGCAATACCTACACAAAACTAATAAACCAACAATAAACACAGACACACGAAGGTGCAATAAAATAGTTAAGAAAATATTTAAAAATGCAAACAAATCCTGGACCAGATTAATAGTATACCACCATACTCAGTCCACCAAGACTTATACGGCTTACCCAAAACACACAAACACAACATACCCATCACAAAATGCCTCAACATTTTAAGAAAACACGTAAAAATGTCCAAAGAAAAGCTTCCTCTACCCATCCACAAAATTATAAAAATATGCAAACTAATCACTAACCATTGCTTCTTCTCTTTCAACATTTTTTCTCTATAAGCAAAAATTCGACTTATCTATGGGGTCACATATCACTGGTACTCTCAGTTGCTTTTTTTTATTTTTTAGAATTCTCAGTATCTGGTTCATTTAAAGACACCATGCCAAACAGCTCTACTTACCTAGGATATATAGATGGCGTCCTCTTATTATATCTCCAAGATACAAACCTATTAGAAAGAACAATGAAACTCAGTAAGGTTGAACCTGCCATTGAATTCACACACGAATTTGACATAAAAATTTCTCATCCTTTCCTCGACATCTTCTTAATACGCAAAAATTAGATTTTAAATTTTAAATTTTATCGTAAACCCACGGACAAAAACAATCTAATCAAGTTCTATTCCCACGACAACGAAAGAATAAAATTTGGAATAATCATAGTATTTTACCTTCGAGATATTAGGATATTATAAGCAAGAGATATATACTGAGAAAACTTTCAAAATTTTATACTACACACATCATTTTAAACTAAACGCAAAACAACGAGCTTATAAAATCCACAAAGCCGAAAAAAAATACATCACAAATAACACTTCCATCGAAAATTACACAAAATTCATAATCTTAACCTTCAACACTCTTTCTACTAAACTCTCAAACAAATTTATCATCCCTATAACTAGGATCGTTACCACCACCTCCGAGACAATCTCAGATATAGTTGGGAAGAAAAATATACGCGATACCAATTGAAATGCCGAAATTTATCAAATAAATTGTTTACAATTCAAAAAAAAAAAAATGTGTGGGAGATATCACGAGATCTAATATCCCGCATCTATGAACACAAGAGAGACTTGCATTTGAACAAACGATCTAACCCTCTCGTTTTGCATCAAAACGATGCAGGACATAAACTTTGATTTCATAAATTCCTACGTAATAATTCTTTATGGAGAAAATACATTGAAAACTTAATAACAGTATTACCAACTATAAGCACATGTTTAAAACATTATATTACATCGCCATCTTTCTTTGAATCCGTTCTTAAAGAATTAAAATCAAATCTAATACAAAGAATACTTGCTTAAAGGAATCAGCCATAAATTAGAATGAATTGGCACCCCTCTGTACTGGCTGACCGCACAAAGGTGAAGACATTAGAACTCCCATTACACAGGCACAATTAACATACAACAATCTTCACACTCATACATATAGAATTGCCTACGGTTCTGACCAAAGAAATACCAGAGTTTCTGACTTCTTGTCTGTTTTTTTTTCTCAATCTCTGACGAAGCTTTAATAAAAGTGAAACATGTTTGATGATATACGTTGCTATCTGTTCTTTGTTTTATCATCCTGTCGGATAATTGATCTACATTTCATCTTTTTATATATATATATATATATATATATATATATATATATATATATATATATATATATAATTATTTATTTAAAAATATGATTCCAACTCGCGACATAAGAGGTCTCATGTTTCAAAACAAGAGCCGAAAACTTGAATATAATTATTTGAATTAAATTGAGTTAAAGTGAGCTCTGTTCCATCTTCAAGAGAAATTTTTGGGGAATAACGTATTTCTGAAATTTACGTGTTTTAAAAATTGAAATCAAAATTTCCATGGTAACAGCTAGGGCGAATTGTTTAAATTGGGTAGGCGAGTGTTGGGTGTTAATAATAAGTATCAATATAGAGTTACTTTCATAGATGTCAAGTCAGGGAAAGGTGGGGGTGTCTAAATTTGAAACGGAAGATGTATTTACCCTCGTCTAGTTTGCATGTCTATGGAGATTTATTTATTTTATTTTTTTTATTTTTTTATGAAAGTAACGTTTGTTTTTTGACGACTTCATAAAGGGTTATCTTTTTTTAGGGTATTTAAACTATTTATTTGGGCTATATATATATATTAGATTTCATTTTTGCCTTGAAAAATTTGGAAGAGTAAAAGCTTCGGCAAAATCTAAGATTTTTTTTCCAATTGTCATTTTATACTATATATATATATATATATATATATATATATATAGCCTTATGTTTAACTAGCTTCCTTTGTGCATTTAATTGTCTCTCTTAAAGTTCTTTCGATTTTGGTTTCTAGATTGGCAGCGAATATTCTTTGAATTAAGCCGTTGGTGAATTTTTTTATCGTTTTGTCTGTGATTTTTATCAAGTTGTCAACTGAATTAACTTATCAACTGAATTAACTTATCAACTAGATCTCTTACGAATTTCGATAACGACTTTTAAAACTTAATGTCCACTGAAAATCAATTAACAAAAATCACATAAATGTCTATTCCCATCACAACACACACACACACACATATATATATATATATATATATATATATATATATATATATGAATCATTCGAAAATTTAATATATTCAGGGCTTTTAAGGCGATCACCGATATAATTTCCTTTAAAGCCATTATATATATATATATATATATATATATATATATATATATATAAATATGTGTGTGTGTGTGTGTGTGTGTGTGTGTGTGTGTGTGTGTGTGTGTGAAGGCATATCTTGAGAATTTTAATGCGACAATGTATTTAGTTTTTTTTGCTAGACTAGTAATTGAAATGAGTTCAGGATTACTTTTAGAAGAATGTGAATATCTTACAGGATTTATTTCCACTTTGGAATTTTTGAATTCCAGCAAATCTCGGAGATCATTTTTTTTTTTTTTCAGAGTACAAAAAAATGATTTGAATAAGTCACATTCGAATACCTACAGTGTAACAGAACTTTATGATCTCTAAAGACCCAAGCTAGTTGATAACTATAAGCTGTGCTTATATTAATCAGTATCTATACTTCGTTCACTTGAATTGTATAGACATAGATTGAAAAGATCCATCTCGTAGCTAAACCGTTACGTGGTTTATTTTCTTTATCAATCAGTTTTACTTTCTGAATTTCAAAGGTGAGTATTTTTCATCATATACGTGTAAAGTCCCCATCTTCTTCCAGGAGGTTTCATCTTCAAGTGTTCGCCAACCTGGATAATCTCGGAATTTCGAACCAAATTTTATTTAATTTAAATTGATTTATTTAATCAACGGGTTTATATTTTATTTCTTTTATCCAATTCTAGCGATATCACGTTTGGTTCTTAATTTTTGTATTATTGATCTGTTGTTAGTCTTTTTATGCTAATGTTCACCCAATACGATCTCCAAGCGTCCCAAGAGATTCTGTATGTGCATAAAAAAAGGGCAAGAAGTGCTTCGTACTTTAGACAAAAGGATAATATATAAGAAATATCGCCAAGATTTTTGTCAATATCATTTTGTTGGGTTTTATTCTTCAAATGTATCAACCAGTTTATTGAATCTACATATTATAAGAGACACACGTGAACCATTTACATATATATATATATATATATATATATATATATATATATATATATATATATGTAATTGGTGATTTGTTTGTAGGCCATGAAGATTAAGAGCTGCTTTTCGTAGAGATCTCATGAAATAAAAATTATTATCTATGGGATTTTAAATGTTTTATATACTTTAATTAATAATATATTTGCTCTGTCTCTTGACATAGAGCTCTCCCTGGATCTATATTCTCCTGGAAATTCGATACGGATTACTATATTGTATCATTACTATATATATATATATATATATATATATATATATATATATTATAATGATATTTGTGCATACATGAGAAACTATATATTACTAGGTTTATAAAAAGTAAAAATTTACTTAACCAAAGAAATGAAATAGCTATTCTTTACTGACATTGTCAAATTTTTTCTTAAGCAATGTCTAATTTAAAAAAAAAAAACTGATAAATGAAATATACATATTTATATTTCCTATTTAATAATAATTTTTAAATAATTCTGTTATATTTATTTGTTTGAAAAGATGTATAGTCTATTAGTAATTAAAGCTAAGAATAATATTTTAAAATTGTGGTTCAATACGACGTATTCATATACAAAGAACCCGTTTAGAAAAAATCTTTATGTATACAAGTACACATTTAACGGTGAAACAAAAGCGCCGAAAAAATTTTGCCGTTGAAAAAGACCAGACGACATGCGTTGAATGGATGTCATCATTCGTTTGAAAAGACACTCCTACCCTTCCTTGACTTAACCTCTTTTCCAAAGTAACTAATATGTTGATACAATAGTTGTCAATGAAAAAGAATACCCTACCACCCCTTGTTAAAATGAATGGATTTCCCTATATCCATAGAAACTAATATTATAAATGTATGTCCTTATAAAACTCTTTAAATTTCAAAAGAACTTATTCCAAAATTCGCTTGAAAATGAAACAGAACTATTGACTTCAATTTAATTCTATAATTGATTTGAAGTTTTTACATTCTGTTTTTGAAACATGGTAATTCCTGCGTAGCGATGGAACCATATTCTTAAATAAGTAAATTTCTAATATATATATATATATATATATATATATATATAAAGACATATTTATGCTTATACATTCTTTTTTTATAGATACAAATATTTAAGTAAATGTTCTGTTTATAATAAACAGTATTAACAACATTTACCGGCCGAGAAATTGTCATAGAAAATGTGCGCCCCACGACAGGAATCGAACTTGTATCATATACGGAACCGTCATATAGCCTGACGTGCTTTACCGATTAGGCCACAGAGGATTGTTCGGTTAGCAAAGTCGATTTTACTGTTTTTAAACCACAATCTTTCATGATTCTCTCACGTACATTCACATCTGCTCAATGCGTATCCAAATGTAAACAAATTACGTCACACATTATGAAATGGACAAAGTCCGACAATTATTTTAAGACATTTTTTATGTTTATACATATATATATATATATATAAAGACATATTTATGCTTATACATTCTTTTTTTATAGATACAAATATATATTATAAATATATAAACATTTATTATAAACAGAACATTTACTTAAATAGCTGTATCTATAAAAAATAATTGTCGGACTTTGTCCATTTTAAATATATATATATATATATATATATATATATATATATATATATATATATATATATATATATATATATATATATAAGGTCATATTATAGTTGATACGTGTGTTTTGAAGACACCCTGTTTTGTTTTAAACATTGTAAATTACATATACAGACTAATGCATTCGATAAATCTTCAGAAAGTAAATATGCCCTTCGGCGGTGTTTAAAATTGCGTACCTTTTTCTACGAGAATCCACCATATGATCCGGTGTGTTTCTACCTTTCGCCGACAATGAGAATCACATCCCAGCATTATGGCAGCGCGGACTAAGGCAAATCGTATCAGTTGGTGATTTCTTCTAGAAATGGGACCTAGGTTCCAATCTTGTCACAGGGCATATTTGTTTTTTCTTAACATTCTTGAATGAACAGATCAGTAGAAGCAATTTAAGTTTAAAAAAATTAACAGATCGTCTACTCAAACACATGCATCTACTGAAATACAAAAATAAAACAATAAGAAGCAATATAGGTTTTAAAAAAATCTATCAATTCTTTTATATACAGGGTGCGCCAAATACCCCCACATAATGGCAAGACATTACTGGCAATGCTCTCTTCATCTAGCTAATCTTACAATTATGACGGAAGTAATTCAGCCTCACCATATATATATATATATATATATATATATATATATATATATATATATATATATATATACTATATATATATGAGGTATATTGACAGCTCACAAATATATATTGTGGGCTGTCAACCTAATAATACCCTCGCGTGCTTAGACTTGGTGCGTGTAGAATAGTGATCAACGTGTTTTAGGGGACTCAGCAGTTTTCAATCAGCTTGTCAGAATCGTCTCCAAGAAGCGAGAGCAAGATCTAAAAGGACAGTCAATCTAACAGTGATCTCATCCCACAAACCTTAGTCATGCTCCATATGCGGCCTCCTTTGTAAATCACTAACTGAATAAATTAAGTTGTTAGAAGGCCATTGTGATATATATATATATATATATATATATATATATATATATATATATATATATATATATATATAAGGCGACAGACTGTTTCATGCTTAACGCAATATTCAGGTCAGAATTTTGATTTAATGCTTACTCTTATCTTTACTTACGCTCTATCTCTAATATTGAGCACTTTTTCCTATAAATAGTGCATAGTATAAAAGTATATTTCTTCATATATATATATATATATATATATATATATATATATATATATATATAATTAAAAAGTGTTTTAAGAGGTATTAATAGAGAAAAATTGAATATCTTAATCAACAGCAAGAAAGCTTTTTCCTTCATTGTAATTCTCAGTCATGATACTATGATGAATTCCTGGCCTTCGTCTGCCCAGTGACCTGCCGGCATCTCATGTCGAACGATTCAGGTTTGTGCTGCGTGTGTTCGCGCCTCGCCTGACCCCAATTAGATGCGGCGTGACTGGAATAAAGAAATGTGAGAAAAGGCCGAACGATGTCAAGACAAGAAACTCTGAAGTGGCTGGCAATTACAACATGAACCTCGAGTTGTTCACATGGTGCTGGTAAAATGGTTTGCCTCGTTGCTTTTGCCGTTGGTTTTGTCTGTCACGCCTTGCCGCTTCGTACGCACGGGATATGGAGTAGGGGGGCGATCAGGATTTCTTTGGATGGTGTCGGAGGAGCAAGAATCTTTGAGGCGGTGGAGACAGCTGATTGGTTTTGCTGAAGAATAAGGTTACTTGTTTTGGAACGGAGACAATGAGAGGTGTCCGGAGAAAGGCAAAGTGGAGAAGAGAGCAACATTTGAGGAACAGGGGGAAGATGAAGCTCGAAAGAAAATGAAAAGGAATAAGGGATTTATAGGGGAAGTTAGAGAGAAAGTGTGTGTGTCAGAGAGAGAGAGAGAGAGAGAGAAGAGAGAGAGAGAGAGAGAGAAAGTGGGAGAGGGAGAAAGAAAAGGAAATAGTTGATAGAAGGAGAGGAATAAAAGATAAAAAGAAGATGAAGTAATAATAGTTAGTTGGATGAGATCAGGGAAAGATAAATTGAGGGCAGGAACGGAGAAAAAAGAAGGAAAGGAAAGTAGGAGAGAATATAGAGAAATAAAGAGGGGCTACTTAAGACAGAAGGGATAAAAGAAAGATTGGGCTGAAAGGAAGCGCCAAGAAGGAACTTGGGGATGCAATATAGGAAAGAAAGTGTAGGAAGATAAGGAAAGACGGAAAGTGTTATGGGACCTTACCCATAATAACATAATGGACTATTCCATACGTAATAAATACTGCGTCTCAAGAGAAAGCAGGGAGTTCAGTCCGAAGTTGGGCGACCGGCTGATCAGCTGATCGGTTGAACTATCTGCCTTTTGCCGGGGAGGAACCCGAACGAGGCTACGCCGAAGGGCGGAGTCTATTTCGGGGAGGTAAACCGACCCTGAACCTGTTCATACGGGTTTAAAGGGCGTATTTGTAGCCGAGCCTACGGGCTCGGAGATCCCACGTTAAACCGGCCTTGTGCCACATGATGCCCTCGTGGGGGGGTGACTAAATACTGTTCAGTCTGAAGTCTGGGGTGAGGTCCGTCAGTAGTCTGTCAGTCAGTCAGAGCGAGTCAGTCAGTCGAGTCAGAGGCAGTCCGAAGCAGAGTCGCGGTCAGACAATTACTACTAAACCTGATTGTTCGTACTAACACTTTCTACTTCTCTGTATATATTCCTGTAATATATCTGTGTTATTTCATACCTACGTTCGAGTTCTTCTTTATTGGTTTTACCTTGGACTATCACCGTGGCACAAGGAACCGGACCATAACAGAAAGAAACATAGAAAGAAAGGGTGAAAGAAAAGAGGGATAGTTGAAATGATATGGTGGAAAGAGGGAAACCAGAGGAAAGAAAAATAGGAGGGATAAAAGAGGGAGGGGGAACATGTAGAGACAGGGATGGAAGAGAGAGAATGCAGGAGTGAAGTAAAAGGAGAAAGCGACATGATAAGGAAGAAGTTAGAAAGAGAGAAAGAGAAAGACAAAGAGAGAGGGAGAAGAAAGAAACAAAGGAAGAAGAGGGGAAAAGAAAAAATGGATGAACGGGAATTGGAGAAAAAAGGAAAAAAATGTAGGTAGGTAGGAAGTAGAAAGCCTAGAAAATGGAGAACGAAGTGAGAGGAGTAGATAGGGTCGCCTCTCGTCCGGTTCACGCTTCTCCCCGATCTTTTGAACAGGAGTGAAGGTTTATCCATTGTTTACCCCATAGAACTGGGTTTTCGGTTCTTTTTAAAATCGTTTTCATTCTCTTTCACTTTAATACATTTTAGGGTAAGTATCACCTTCCTTGGAGTGAACTGATTGAAAAAAGTGTTATATAGAAATAAAGTATCACTGCCGACACTGGAGTTTGAACACAGATCATCAGAGAGCAAACACAGGCGATCCCATTTTGAATAAGTAGATCACATGATGGTAAAGGAAATGTATATATGGGAATTAGCGTGGCGTCTAAGTGATCCCTATACGGATAACTATTCGGATCAATATTCGGTGGTTACTATTCGAGCGAGTATTATCGAGCTAGTCCTTATTAGTGCGAGTGATATTCGAAGGCGTGTGACACCAGTATTGTTCAACGGCGTTACTATAGTTGTATCTGCGATTACAAAATCTCTTCTACAACGAGCATTACGAAAGTGACAAGGAGTATTCGTTGACATTACAAAAGTGCCATATTCACAGCGTTTCGACCGTTGTACGCTCCGGCCTTCTTCAGGTGGTCTCTGAGATGAGATATCATGATTACTCGCATTATTTACATTATTCGGACTATTATCCTCATCTCCATTGCCATATTCACAACGTTTCGACCGTTGTACTCTCCAGCCTTATTCAGCTGATTGTATCTCTGAGATGAGGTATTGTGATTTCTTGCATTATATACATTATTTGGACTATTATCCTCATCTTCATTGCCACATTCACAATGTTTCGACAGTTGTACGCTCCGGCCTTCTTCAGGTGATTGGAAGTTGTGGCCTGGTGTTAGACTCAGAAATCTTTTGGGTTTAGTCCTTTGATTTAACTAATGTCATTAACCACAACCAAAAACATGTAGAGTTGAATTAAAGGGAAATAACCGATACATCCAGTAATGGTTAACAAGCTTATCTCATGAGAACAATTACGAGTGTGTAGTAGATACGATCTTCATTGCGTGCCCCATACTTTCGGCCTTGTGCCACATCTAAGCTACAATTAGAAAATCATCTCTATCTATAAAAGGCAGGATGTGTGTGTGTGTAACCAATGCACGGCCGCAATTTTCGACGGATTTGCACCAAAATTTGCATGCACATGCTCCAAGTTAAGCGGTGGTTAGGTGGCTGTAGAAAATTGCTTAATAAAAAATTCAAAATTTTCTTACGAATAATTTTTATTTTCATAAATACTTTCAATCTCATCTGAGACCATTTTCAGGGGTTGCATATATATGGATGCGTTATGCAATGTATGGGTGGGCTGTAAATTTTTTACCTCTATGCAAAAGAGGTAACTTATGTGATTATTTAATTGTAGCATTTTAATTTATTATTTTTTATCTAACACTTTTGCTGCTACAAACAATTAAGAACTTTTTTTGCCCCACTCGTAGTTAATTTATTTAATTTTAACCGCAATTCTCTCATATAAATGGCTTCCAGAATTTTAAGTTTTTGCTTCTTAGTATCTTGATGGAGCACTGAAATATATATATGTGTGTGTGTGTGTATATGTATATATGTGTGTGTATGCATACATTATTGAAATTGACGAGCGAGGCTTTACATGAGTTTTTTCGGAAAGTAATTACGTATTATTTTACGGAGGGAATTCAGATTACCTTAAACACGGAAGAGATAATTCGCCTCCTTGTTCAGCTACTGTCATTAAAAATAAAATTGATTACATTTTTTATAAGCAGTATTGGAAAGTTTTTGTCTCATGCGTTTTGTGACTTCATCGGGCCCAAGTCATGTTAACGTTGATGCTGCTGGGCATACGAACGAAGGAAAGAGGGAAATCCTTAATTTAAACATTTCAAAAATATTTTGTGTCTATAGCCCAACCAATTTCATTAATTTATGTTTTTCTTTATGATTTAAGCACGTTTTCTATTAAATATTCTACCTCGGGATAATAGAAGATCTGTCAAGAAATGTGAACTGTAAGAATCTGGACGTAAATTTATTGCTGAGGATTTAGCGATTAAAGCATTTTTTATAGATTTCCGTCTTAGTAAATTGTTTTCGCTATTTAATTAAAGTAGCATTTTTTTAAATTAAAAGTAAGATCTGTCTCATTACGATGAGAAACAAATTGATTGATTGTGTTGTTTTGTGTTCCTATAATCTTTTATTTAAATTTCTTGAGGTTTCGCTTATGTATCCCTCGTGGCATTCATTACAGCTAATAAAGTGAATTCCCCCTTCAAGTTTAAGGTAATATTATTTTGCTTTATATTAAGTATTTTTATGAAGTAGTTCTAACAAATTTGATGTTAACCCTTTGAGTCATGTGTTCCTGAACAATTTTAACCCTGAGTTAATTTTTCTGCCTGAGCTCAAAAATTCGCAAATAATTGGTATATAATGTTTCACAGTAGATATAAAAAGAGTTACAAGTGTTTACCCACCGTTCAACCGGTGGCTGGGCATTACGTCATTTTTTCTCTATCACCGGTAAAGCGGAGGTCAGGGCTCAAAGCGTTAAGCTTAGATTAATTCTTTTCCATTCTATTTGTTGTAAAGTTCGTTGATAGAACTATATATCTTGATTCATTGCTTTTCTCAGAATGTCCCACTCTTCTATTTTGAAATATATAATGAACCTTTTGATTCGCGATCGATATGTCTTTTGCTCTTTTAAGTCGATGGTGACTGTCGGCAGCTAAAAAAAACCCAGCGCTGCTCGTAGCTAAAACAACCAACCTACGACCGGCAAGGTTTTTTGGCCTCAACTACAATAGTATATTATTGGAGAGTTATCCACCGTGAGACATTTGTGCCATTGTCTAGCCTCTACGACACGCTGGACTCTATTCTCTTCATAGAACTTTGCTCCCGCGAAAACAGAGAGTGAGAGCAAGAGTAAAGAAAGTTGTTTGAGGAAAGGATATAGAGAAGGACGGAAATCAGGATCAAGGCATCAGAAGATGTCGATTGACATTACATTTGAATATTTGACGATTATAAGCATCAGGGAAGCAAATAGGAGAGAGGGAGTTCCACTGTCGGGAAGGGCGAGAGATGATGCTCTTGGAGTTGAAGAGACGGTTACATTTAACCGTTTTGACAGTGAAAGGGTGGGACCGAGGGGGCAGACTAGTAGCACGCTTAAATTCATGCAATTGGGTTGCCAGTAAAAGTACCTCGTCAGAGCTGTTGCCATGAAAATATTTTTAGAAAAGACAGAGGGAAGCCATAGCATGTCTCAACCCGACTCGATACGAGGCAACCGCATTCCAGTTCGCTACATCGATAGAAAATTCCTTCATGAACGCTTTACACTGGTCCTTGAATCGAAGCTTGGGTTTTCCAACGTTACGCGTAACCTCAGACAGTGCCCTATACAGTATTGGTTTGGGAATTATGGATTTATCCATGCGCGCAAAGTTCCCAAGCCATCTGAGAGGCCCAAACAGCAGGATAGCATAAAATGAATCTAAATTACATTTCTTTTTATATATTTTCTGGTAAAACTTTTCGTGCAGCCAGATACATTCATCAATTCAAAGATATCACGCAAATTGGTTTTAAAATTTGTATTTACGGAGTAGCTAGCATAATCGTGTGCCTCGTTTTCAAGATATGCATTTATTTCTCATTGTAATTCGAATATACGATACTGGGCAGTGCCACAAGTTAACCGTAGCCGGCTGCGGCAATACGACAGTATTCAGATTTTATATTATCGCATATATTTTGAAAAATCCTCCCTTCTCCTTAAGTCGTTAAAAATAAAATTGGTCTCATATTTCAATATTTTAATCAACTTATCTTACACTCCGTTTTAGAGTCCAAAACCATTTCTCGATTTTTCTTCGCTGCATTGCATATACTCCAGTCGGGATGGTTAGGGGTTGCTAATGCATCACCGAGTAATCTATGTTAATCCCTTCTCCAGGTGAGGCTTTTAATCCTCATATATCTGCAAGATTTTCTTAGTACTCGAGGATTCAGACCGGTACGGTATTTCTGACTAAAGGAGTTCTGTTGGCTTGATTTACGGGTAGACGAGATATGTATCCTCAGGGTGTAACACCTTTATCTTATTTACTGGATTAATTGTTCTTTTATTAAGGTAAACTTTTCTGGGTTTTGCCTAGACATGTTCCATCATCGCCTTGCTGATCCTGAATCTTCACCTATCGTGATATTCTCTCAACGAAGCCTTGAGCTCCTATTGGGACTTAAGTTGAACCCAGAGGGTAGAATTCGTAAATATGATCCATCGCTAAAGTTACTGAAAAAAATGATAGGTCCCCTGTGTCGCTCCAGGGAGCACTTGACTACTTCTGTCATTTTCTAACTTTACAAAAGCCAGCTAAAGCCGAAAATAGAATATTGCTTTCATATATTGGCAGCAGTTACCCAATCTTCGCTTTCCAGTCTTGATAGAGTCCAAAACCGTCTCTCGCGTCCTTGTGGGTGATGAATTATTTTCCACCGGGAGCCCCTTTTACACAGACGAAAAGTTGTAAGCTTCTCGTTGCTCTATCGTTTTTTCCATGGAAAGTGTTCAGATGAATTACATTCCTTAGTTCCACCAGTGCTAAACTTCATGTCAAAGACACTGTAGCAAACCATTCACATTCCTTTCGTATTCTTCTGGTGAGATGTAAGTTCCACTCGAGCAGCTTTTTTCCACGAACCGTTACTGTGTGGAACCGACTCCCAGTAGGAGCTTCCTCGATCACTATAATCTTAACCTGTTCAAGTATAGGGTTAACCGTTATCTTCGTCACAAATCTGCATAAATTGCGCCTCTTAATCTGCAATCCTCTACCTTGAGTGGACATTGGGCCTTGTGTAGGTTTAATATCAATCCAAAATATAAAAGCAAAATCAAAACACAAAAACCACGAACAACAAACATGATTAAAAAAAAAATACTCGGCATTTCATTCTGAGACGCCCCGAACTCCGGAGAGTAATTCTTGTTCCCGCCATCCATTAGAAGAGAAGTGATGGTGTCTGGGAGAGACTGAACATTTTTCGTTTTGAAAACCAAAATTGCTAAATCAGTATCTATCATTGCGTCCACTCAAACGTCATAAAATTGAGATTAAAGTGGGATTCGCATTCACACATGAGACCGAAGACCAAAAATGGTCCTGTTTCATCAGCACTTCTATTTCTGATTCCTCACGAATCATGGATTAACAGTAGCCTTCATGTTGCCATAGAGTATTCTGTTACCTTCTGCTGCAAAGGTGAAAGACAATATTGTGCGTAAGAAAAATATGTTGGAATTTTTGAGGCCTAGAGGAGCAATAAATTAAATTATTTTATCAGAGCCGACTACCAGCGAGAAGTGTGTGTATGTATCTTTAATCATCTAATATCAGGCAAAGCAGTAAAGCTACTAAGACGCGACGGTTTACGGTTTGTTAGAGAATATAAGCAAAATCAGTGTTAAGTATAGTGAACAATAAAAGAATTAGAATTAAGAAGACAGAAGAAAACGATTGACAAGTTTTGAAGATCAAAGATGACTGGGAAACAACAAAAGAGTCCAACAAGCGAGAAGTGCGATAGAAGAAACCGTTAGCATAGAACTTGCGGTTACATCTACCCATTTTTACTGTAAAATTATATATATGCATAAACGTCCGAGGGATTTTCCTAGAAAACACATGTCCTCAGTCAGGAATCGAATCTGTGACCTACGCGGGTCCGTCATATAACCTGACGTGCTATATCAGTTTAACAACAGACGAGCATCTGGTTAGCAAGGACGATTTTACTGCTTTTAAAATACAATTTTCCATGATTTCCATCAAACGATCATATCTGCTCGAAGCGTATCTAAACGTAAACAACTGAAGAAATGGCCAAAGTCCGAATATTATTTTAATATATTTTATGTTTTAATTTTTGAGTTCATACATTATTTATATAGGCACAAACATTTCAGTAAATGCTCTGTATTAACAACGTTTACTGGCCTGAACGTGCGAGAAATTTTCATAGAAAATATACATCTTCTGACAGGAATCGAAATTGTAACCTACACAGAACCGTCATATAGCCTGACGTTCTATACCAGTTGTGCTACAGATTTTAGTTTAAAAGCACTAAAATCGATCATGCTAACCAGACGCCTATATATATATATGTGTGTGTGTGTGTGTGTGTGTGTGTATATATATATATATATATATATATATATATATATATATATATATGTATTTATATATAGTTGGATTGATGTGACGGGTTTCGCTTTTTTGCGATCTGACGATATGAAAAGCGTGAAACCCAGGGTCTAAACTCATCAATCAACCAAATATGTTAGCTCTATCTCTGATATTGAGCGCTTTCTAATAAGTACCGCGTATATAATATATAAATAATTATATATATGTATATACATATATATATAAATATTTATATACACACACTTTTCACGCACACACACACACATATTTATGCAATTTTTTTATATATATTATATATATATATTTATTATATACGCGGTACCTATTGAAAAGCGATCGATATCAATGATAGAGGTAACATATTTAGTTGGATATATATATATATATATATATTCTTTTACAGATAATTTACACGGACTCTTTATTAATTGAGGATGTTTTAGAGGTCCAGTGCATAGGGGCTCTAATCTTAGAGCCCAGTTCGAAATCGAGTCAATCACGTTCAATTATGTGCAAATACCTTTGGGAAATCGATGAATCCATCTTTTATCTCTCTCTAGGTATCGATAAATAGCTTGACATACTGAGTCATAGTCTTGTTTGGCAACCGGTGTAGAAGAAAGAAAAAAAACTTCAACTATATCTTAAATGACCTCGCCGATCCGCAATTAGCCAAGCTTAGTGAGTACGATTACATCCTTGAAGCCATGGTCAGTCACATAGGGCTTCCTCCAACAAGAGTGCTAAGGCCCTGGGTGTTGTGTTAAAATTAAATCGTAAATGCCGAAAACGTAATTTTAAATCATCTCAGTATCAAACATTTGTAACTTTTATACTTTTTTTCCTACAGGAAAGCATTTCAAAATGAAATTTCAATGATTACATTAAGTAAAAGGCTTAAGTGCATGAAGATGAGTTCTTGTAGGATGTCACCCGTTGAAGGAAAAATAGATGAAAGTGCCAAAGAGAAAAAAAATGGAGTTTTCTCAATTTAAAGAATTTCTCAAGAAGCCATTTTTCTTCATTTAAAAGGACAATATTTAAAAAAAAATAAATTTTTAATCATAACATTAAACGTAAGAGATTGATTTTCAATCAAGATAATCACACAAAGCATAAAGCATTTCATTAAGCATTGATTAAAACAGTTGTTAACTCTTGCATTATTAACGCTTTCGTTGAGTAAGGCGGTAACCTTGAAAGAAAATCTCGCTGTTGGGATGAATAAAATTCAATTCTCGCCCACTTAAAATTTGCCTTTACTTCGCGCGCTGAGGGCCCTATTTGGCGAATTATTCTGAAAACTTTTTTTGTTTTTGTAAAGACCATTAGAATTAACTGTGTTATTCTTAATGAAACGTCTGGGAACTACGCTGTAAGAAACGAATTATATCAGCAGAGAAGTCTCAAGTCCATTACAAAATGGCGATCCATCAAATATTACGTGTCCTGCATTATTTCATTTCGTAATTAAAGTCACTTGATGGCTTCAGTGCTTTTCGATCAGGTTTTACTGTTCTTTCTCTCTTTCTTTCTTTTTTCTCTCTTTCTTTATTTCTTTCTTTCTTTTTTCTTTCTTTCTTTGTTTGATTCTTTCAGATTATATGCATTTCTTTTTCTCTTTCGTCCTCTTTCCTTCCTTCTTTCTTTTTTTTTTCTCCTGTTGATTTGGTTGCTTTATATTTATATTTTCTCTTCCCTTGATTAACTCTTCCTTTCTTTTTAATTTTGTTTATCAAATTTTCAATTTTTAACCTTTCTCTTTCTTCCTTTGCTTCGTTTTTTCTCTGTAAGAATAACTTAAAATATTACTCTTTGTAGCAATTTAATCTGCATATAACATTTGATTCAAGCTAAAAGAGTAATGTCATAATTATATATATATATATATATATATATATATATATATATATATATATATATATATATATATATATGTGTGTTTGTGAAAAATATATAGAAAATAGGAAAAGAACTGGTTAGGTAAATAATCCAAAAGTTTCTTAGTATTTTTGTTATTATTATTAAAAAATAGTGCTCGATACAAAAGTAGAGCATAAATATAATTATTTATTTAAAAAATATGATTCAACTCGCGACATAAGAGTTCTCATGTTTCAAAACAAGAGCAAAAACTTCAATATAATTATTTGAATTAAATTGAATTAAAGTACTAAGCTCTGTTCCATATTCAAACGAAATTTTTTGAAATCAAAATAAAATTTCGCTTTGAAGATGGAACAGAGCTTTTAACTCAATTTAATTCAAATAATTATATTGAATTTTTAAAACATGACCCTTATGTCGCGAGTTGGGAAATATTTTTTAAATAAATAATTATATATATATATATATATATATATATATATATGTGTCTCTCTCTCTCTCTCTCTCTCTCTCTCTCTATATATATATATATATATATATATATATATATATATATATATATATATATATTAGTCATTTAATCCCAAGCAAAGCGGTAATGCCAGTCGTACGTAAAGAGTTACAGTGGGTGTAAGTGAAAGAGAAGACTGAACATATGGAAGATTGAGGAAAGGAGAAAAGATGAACGGTTTTCATGTAGACACAAAATGGGACTGACATTGCATTTCAATTTTTGAAGATCTAGTTATCAGGGAAGCAAGGAAAATGTCAGTTGAAGATGTAAACCTGATTACTGATTCATTCAGAACCCAGAACAAATAACGTCTCTAGACAAATAACAATTATTACTTTCAGAATAAAATTTATATGCAAAAGAATGAAGAAAGAGAAAGAAGTAGGGAAGAAGTAGCAAAGGCTGGTTGAAATTTACTCTTTACATCAAGATACAGAGACTATAAACATATAAATTTGGATTTCTGATGAAAATAGACGTTAAACTTTGCCTAGGTGTTTTAGCATGTTATTGCTTATATTTACAGTGTTTCGAATTATCATCACACGTTCTTTTAGAGGAAATACACGCACACATATATATATATATATATATATATATATATATATATATATATATATATATATATATATATATTTACAGTGCTGTTCGAAAACATTTATTGAATTTTTTTTTTGAATAAATTATTTCTGAAATTTACGCATTTTATAAGAAATAAGTTATTCAAAAAAAAAAAATTGCTTGAAGATGGAACAGAGCTTAGTATTTTAATTCAATTTAATTCAAATAATTATATTGAAGTTTTTCGGTTCTTGTTTTGAAACATAAGAACTCTTATGTAGCGTGTTGGAATCATATTTTTAAATAAATAATTATATATATATATACATACATACATGTATATATATATATATATATATATATATATATATATATATATATATATATATATATATATGTATGTATGTATATATTTACAGCTGTTGGCGTCTGTTTTATTTTAAATCAGCACTTGAATTGTCTCATTATCTTTATTTTTTTTTCGGATACTATTCTTCATCTATAAACACACACACACACGCGCGCACACACACACACACACACACACACATATATATATATATATATATATATATATATATATATATATATATGTAGAGAGAGATAGTGAGAGGGATAGAGATGGAGAAAGTGAGGCAGAGAATGAGAAGAAAGCGAGAAATGAAAGCTTTTAAAGCATTGCATCATTCCTTATTTCTAAATTTTAGTCATGTTTCCATTCGTGTTTGAAAATCAATTTTAATTTCTATATAACTACCAACTTCTCACTTTTTATCTATCTATCTATCTATCTATCTATCTATCTATCTATCTATCTATCTAATTCTGTTTGAATCTATCTATCTATCTATCTATCTCATTTCATCTATTTCTTTTCATCTATATATCTCTTCATCTATCTATCTATCTATCTATCTATCTATCTATTTCTTGTCATCTATCTATCTATCTATCTATCTATCTATCTATCTATCTATCTATCTATCTATCTATTACCGTACACATATGCATACGCAAATGTATGGAGGACTGTTATACCCTTGGGAAAATTGGGAAATTAAGAAAAATTCCATTGATATGTGAGAAGCAAAAATGTCTGACATTCGTCTTTCATTTTTAGACTTGAATCAATTTCGCAGGTTTGCCCCAGAGAAGAGAAACTGTGCAGATTCTATAAGAGACTCCGTCGCATTTGAGGAACTAATAATAGTAAAAAATAATAGAAACACCGAAACGATTTCGGAATGAGTAACTAGAATGCCACAACCAACTGAGTCAGTTTAATATAAGGAAAGATAATAAGTCTACCTGCATTTGAAAAGTGTTTGCATATAGCATCTGTGACAATTTAGTCGGCGTTACGTAAGTATATTAGATAAGTCTTTTCAGAATAAGGTCAGATTAAAAACCTGAGTCATGTTCTTAAATAACATCGTTAGATCAGGACTTTTATATGGATGCCATACGTGGCGCTAAACTTGTTCTGAAATGTGTAAATAGTCACCTGCGTACAAACACTTTCTCCGATCAAATATTAAAAATGGCTTCGAGGGAGTGAAGCCTGTAGGTATTATTGAGGAATATGCTTCTCTGAATCTTGTGTACAGAAGAACAAAGAAAGAATTGTATTAAATAACAGAAACCACTTCTCTTTCAAGAAAAGCAACAACGAAAATGTTTAACGGATACAGATCGAAGAGAAAATGACATTATTAAGATGTTGATGATTTACGCTACTTCAAATGAATTCTTAGGAAGGAAAACCAATATTGGAAGGGACAATAATACTTACTGGACATGAAAAACATATTTTTTTGGAAAATTGCTTTCATAGAAAGGCGTTATAAATTTCAACTAAAAGTCACAATGTCGGCTCGATAAGTGAATTCCAAATGTTTCCATATAAGGAAACGCCTAATATTGCTGTTACTGTACTTTGAACAGAACCGTTCAGAAGCTTGTTACTGCCGTTACTGTACTATGACCAGAAGCGTGCAGAAGCTTGTTAATACCGTTACTGTACTATGAACAGAAGCGTGCAGAAGCTCCTTACTGCAGTTACTGTACTATGAACAGGAGTGTGCAGAAGGTTGTTACTACCGTTACTGTACTATGAACAGAAGCGTGCAGAAGCTTCTTACTGCATTTACTATACTATGAACAGGAGCATGCAGAAGCTTGTTACTGCCGTTACTGTACTAGGACCAGAACCGTGTAGAAGCTTGTTAATACCGTTACTCTACTATTAACAGAACCATGTAGAAGCTTGTTACTGCCGTTACTGTACTATGAACAGGAGCGTGCAGAAACTTGTTACTACCGTTACTCTACTATGAACAGAAGCGTGCAGAAGGTTGTTACTACCGTTACTGTACTATGAATAGAAGCGTGTTACTGCTATTACTCTACTATGAACAGGATCTTGTAATAGATGCTTGAAGATCAGGCACTGTGGAGTAATGGGTAGCGGCTCGGATTGAGAAATCGGAGAGCCGAGTTCGAATTCCTGTCGGTTCCATTAAATTCGCAGCTTTTATAGCCTTTCTTTGGTAGAGAAGGAAACTGTAAATTCAAAACTAGCCTAGAGAGGCTATCTTGCCCCAAAAGCACCACATGCACTTCGACTTATAATATATGTGATACCCATGATGCGTCAAGGGGTTCACGATCGCGACAAGTCGAAGAAGTATAAATATGCAACCAAATATGGTTGTTGCCCATATATTCAACCCATGGCATTTTCAGCATCCTTCTGTCGGACCGCAATTCCATTGTTTCAATCCTTTTCTTCAGTTGTGAGAAGACTGACAAGCATTAACTGAAATACAAGAGGACAGTTATTATATAACAGTTTAGTACTCTTCTTTTTATTTTTTTAATTGCTAATGATATTTTCTTGTTTCTAAATACTTTGCTTAGCTTTGGGAAGGCATCTTTCGCTAGCCCAATATGTCTTCTGATTTTGATCTCGCATTTTCCTACTTTGTTAAAACACTGAAATGGCAAAAAAAATATATGATTGCGAGTGAGAACAAATTTATTGTTGTGGTGGAGTCTGCGACAGCAGCGAAACATCTTTGAAGTTTCAAGTATATCATTCTAATCAGCTTCATCTAATTAACTTCTAATCATTTTCTTCATATTAATGACATTTTAAAAAGGTGTATGATATAAAAATAGAATATGTTTAATAATAAAAAATAAGAAGAAGAAGAAAAAGAAATACAAGTTCCTCGGGACAAGAATCAGTGGCATCCGATGACAACATCACCTGTTGTTGTTGTTGTGGCTTTGGTAACGTCATCAAAAGAATCAATAAATATGTGGATCAAATGCCTGGCAGCCCGAACATATGCGAATTGCAAAAAAATTATATACATGGGAATTCTCTCAACTAGCGTAAATTTCCCTCCATCTGAAAGTGAGTCATCAGAAAAGTTTTCTGTAATTGCCAGGTTGAAAAAAAAAGTTAAAAAATGAAGTTTTTATTTCTGTAAATCAATACTCAAGTCAATACTTGTTGAAAAACATATTTGTCAAATATCAAATTTTATACAATTTAAAATAAATCCAAAATAGATAATAAAATACTCACTCTCAATCTCTCTCTCTCTCTCTCTCTCTATATATATATATATATATATATATATATATATATATATGAAGAAATACAGTTTTATGGTGTGCTATATTTATGGGATAAAGTGCTCAATATCAGAGATAGAGCGTAAGAGGCGACAGGCTGTTTCATGCTGGATGCAATCGTCAGGCCGCTGGACAATTGCGTCCAGCATGAAACAACCTGTCGCCTCTGAGTGTTGACTTCAATGTTCTTAATATATATATATATATATATATATATATATATATATATATATATATATGTGTGTGTGTGTGTGTGCGTGTGAGTCTGTGTGGGTGTGTGTGTGTTTTTGTGTGTGTGTGCACGCGCAATTGTATTTATCATCATATAGACATAGCGAGACAGATATAAAAATGACCTACCAGACGCATAAACGCACGTACGCTCTCTCTCTCCCTCCTCTCTCTCTCCCCTCTCTCTCTCCCCTCTTTATCTCTCCCTCTCCCTCCCTCTCTCCCTCTCTCTCCCTCTCCCTATTTCTCCCTCCCTCTCTCCCTCTCTCTCTCTACCTCTCTCTCTCACACACACACACACGCACTTTATCAAATACACACACAAGAATTATATATACAAATAGCACCACTTCGACTGCAGTATATGTGATCTTCTTGATGCGTCACAAAAGAAGTATATTTAAATCACTCAAATTGATAAGATCGGCGATATCGTTGAGGAAATGTCAATAAGTAGCAATACATTTTAAAATTAACTATAGTTATCGCCCTTAATTTCTAATAATGTCAAGCATGGATCTATTTCTTTACAAAAATCGACACATTTATGCACACACAGATATTCAAAATTCTTTTTAAAGTACTGGGGGTCGTTGAATTGTAATAATCTTTTTCATTTATGATTAGTAAATATAGTTTTTACTTAATAAATATATCAGCTAACCGCTACAAAATAATACAGAATTTTAATAGATTTTAAATTTTATAAATTATTAGAATTCAAATTTATAAAATGCAAACAGTTCATTATTCATCCAAAAATTTTTTCTTGCGAGTATCCATATTGTATCTTATTCATAAAAATATTTACAAGTTTATCGAATTAAGTAATGTCTTACTTTTAATGCATGTTTTATTTTACGATTCAGAGCGGATTTTCTATCACAACCGTTTCCTGTTTGACAAAAAAAAAAAAAAAAAAAAATTGATGATTTAAATCCTCCAATGACTTGTGCTTATAACTAACATAAACTTTAAGTTCTACAAGAAAGAATTTCTGGAAGTTTCATAAACTTAAATAAGTGTGGCAGAAGAGATGAAAAAATTTATTACTAATTTTCTAAAATAACTTAATTTAAAAACTCCTGAATATTTCATAAATATCCGACAATTATCCAGAAAATTACACATTTATGGTCACACACTAACGCAACGAAAATCAATTTTTTAACCAAAATTTCGAAGGTCCTAAAAAGGATCAAAAAATATAATTTAATAAAAAAATCCTTTGGTCTTTTTTATTTAATAACACATTTTGGTGATAAACTTTTTTTATAAAGTTTGGTACATTTCTTCATCATGTATGCGCGTTTTTTAGCGAATCTTTGAAGGTAAATACGCACACAAACACACGTACACACACACACACAGACATATATATCATAGTAACATCTGCTACGTTTGTCAACAAGAAAAAATAGCTATAATAACATCTACAGACCCCGCAAAAATGTTTTTACTGAGAGACCGGAAATTACGTCCCGTTGTATACATACTAAAATGTTTCTTTTGATTTCATATCAAGTGGGATAAAAAAAATACATATATATATATTTCATTTAATCTACCACCGATAGATGGAAATAGATTTGTTCTTGTTTTTGACTTCTCGGTAATATTTGTTTTTTGTATGAATGATTCATGTAACTATAAGTTGAACAGCACCTATAATCGAAATTAAAATACCTGATCCAACGTGCAACTTTCGGATAATAAGTGTGACATTCTTGTAATTATTGCACAATATAGTTCATGCCACATTGACGGAAAACTTACCAGTACAAAAGACATCTCTTATTACTTTATTTGTACAAAAACGCACAACCTTAAAATTTAAAATTCAATCTCAGCGTTGCGAGCGCACGTTCCGAAACAATAACACATTTCTCATAGCATTTTTTCGGATTACATCTCTATTTTCGTTGTCCTCTTATTACCGAGAAGTAAAAAACAAGACCAAAATATATTTCCATACCTGAGGATGTCTGTAGGAACAGACGAAAGCTTGTAGTAACTAAAAAAGACCTTATGAAACTGGAATTTATGAACAGGGATCATATCATTCATATACAGTTTCGGGGTTAGTGTACCTTATTGAAATTGTTTGCGAAGATGTATTCTCGCCATTTAAATCATTAACCGCTATATTTGTTTTTTGTATGAATGATTCATGTAATTATAAATTGAACTGCACCTATAATCGAAATATATATATATATATATATATATATATATATATATATATATATATATATATATATATATATATATATATATATATATATATATATATATATATATATATATATATATATATATAATATTATATATTTTATATATAACATTATTTTTTAAGTAATTCGACCTTGCCAACAGAGTGATCCTTTGTGGCTGAGAGGTTAGGCACGTCGAACTAAATCACGGTTTCGTATAGAATGCAGGTTCGAATCCTGTCAAAGGACGAATATTTTCTATGAAAATTTCTCGGACATCAGGCCGGTAAATGTTATTTAATACTGTTTATTATAAACAGAGCATTTACTATATACTTGTATCTATAAAAAGAATGTTAGACATAAAAATGTCTTTAATAAATTGTCGGACTTTGTCCATTTCTTTATATATATATATGTGTGTGTAGAGATAGAGTACAGATTAATTAAACTAAAACGACAATGTCCCTGTTCTGCCATGCCATCCGCTTACATATGATCGCTATGTTGTTTACTCGATTATTTTCGCTGTCTTTCTTGATTACAGTATGTCTTGTGATGGATAAACTCTGCAGTACCTTTTACCTCATTATCTTTTCCACGCATTTCTCCTGTTTCTTTCTGATTGTAAGTACAGTGTGTCGCATATAAATCCGGAAAAGTTAATGAATAATAAAAACAGCAATTTTCATATAAGAAATTAATATATTTAAATATAACTTTATAAGCAGTTATGTGCAAAAATCATTTGATGGGGCTACTATTTACTTCAGTGGGGACCGAAACTTGTCCATGTTGGTCATGGTATCATAGAGAGCTGACTTGAGAGCCTCCTTTGTATTGCTGATCACCTTCTCCTCCCCATAAGATTTATAATTCAAATCCTCCTTGACAGTACACCCGATTTTTCGTTCGCTGATGTCAATTGGGGATTTTTCACATACTTTTGCTGAGATTCTTCTTGACAACTTCAGCGACCAACTCGGCCACGCTGGCGTCGCCAGAGTGCTTCTTATGAGTCTAGCGTGTATGGCCGGAAATTTTCCTCTATGTCTGAGCCCCCATATACATTTGCAAGGTCGTAGAACATGGTTTTAATCCATTTAAATCATTCAAAGGTTTCCTTGGCTTTCTTGCCGGCGCGTAGGCTCACCACAACGGTAGCTGGGTGATCGTATTCTGAAGACATTTCGTTTATTGTTCTTTTCGTTCGTCAATGGCCGGTCAGTGAGGTAATTTCTAATGGCGCTCTCCAAACCTCGCTATGCTGGGATATCATGGCGCTTAAAATGTTCTGTATAAATATTCATTTTGTTCCCATTTTAATTAAAACTTCCACGTTGCTCACATGTTCTTTAAATGATATTTTCAGCTTCGTTCTGTAGATGCTAAATTTATTTTTACTGAAGCCTCCTGCTTATCGAGCATTTAATATCATTCTGGGATATATATATATATATCATAATGCATTTCATCGCTCTTTTCCTTGATCCTAACGAAATCTTCCTAGTTCTAAATACTTTTTTATTTCATCTTTGCAACAGTAGTGCAGAAGGAAAGAGGTATACGGGAAGAAGCTAAGCGTCAGACAGCACGCCATGATGATTTAAACTTGTTAGTCAAAAAAAAAAAAAAAAAATCAACAAAAGACTGTGGCGTTGATAAACACACAGATTGAAATCGGTAAGTAATTCTATAAATAGGGTGTCTTTTTTTCCGCCGCTCGGTGTCGCGCGCTGATGGATGTTTATCTTTAGTCAGAAAATGGTTTAAAGTTTGGCAGGAAATGAAGCTTGTCGTTTCGATGAACGAATGCAACGTCATTTGCTTGTCCGGTCAGTCAATGCGACGGTATCTGTCGAGAAACTGAAAACTGACATACATATTTATTAAAAAGGAGGCGCCAGTTGAAATTCCATTAGGGAATACTGCCCTAATTTCGTCTGGAAAAACAGAATGTTCAGATAATTAGAAGTGACAGAGACATATGCCTAATTCTCTCTCTCTCTATCCCTCTCTCTCTCTCTCTCTCTCTCTCTCTCTCTCTCTATATATATATATATATATATATATATATGCGTATGAATGCATATCATTGTGTTATTTCGTATTGTCTGTTAACGCGCAGCTGAAGTAAAATATATATAAATATAAGTGTGTGTGTGTGTGTATGTGTGTGTACTTTAAAAATCAGGAGGTCAATTAAAATACGCGACCATGGTTTCGACCTGACGGTCTCTTCGGTCGATACTTTTAAAATGACCACTTTAACTCTTTATTTCAAAACACCGCAAAGAACTCTACATAATTGTCTTTCATGTTTGAAAGACAGAACATTGCGTGTAATGGAAACGCAGGGAAAAAGGAAGTTTGAAAGAAAAAAAATAGGAAGTAACGGGAATGCAAGTGGATTGTAGATGTATTCAGTAAAAAGGGGGGGCAAATATGGGACTTAATTGTTTTAGAGGGTGAGGAGTCTGGTATGTATGTCATATATGGGATGCAACTGCAAAATTGACCAAATCTTGTAACAGCCTAATTGTCCCTCCCACAAAATATTTTACATCTAAAAACCCA
Source organism: Acanthosepion pharaonis (assembly GCA_903632075.3). Lineage (NCBI taxonomy): Eukaryota > Metazoa > Mollusca > Cephalopoda > Sepiida > Sepiidae > Acanthosepion > Acanthosepion pharaonis. Next base: position 1,768,339 of record CAHIKZ030003885.1, read on the forward strand.
TTAAACTAATCGAGACCTTTTTTTCCAGGATTTTAGACGTTTAGTTAACTTGACACCATTTCTCGTAAGAATCACAAAAAAACCCTTTGGTTTATTCACCTAGAAAGCAAACATGTTAAAATCGCTTTGTGTCAGAGCCACTGTTTTCCAAACTGAGCAATGGCGAGAGGAAAATGATCATCGAGGCCTTCAGTAATAGTACCAACATTCATATTTTGGCTTCCATCTTCAAAGTCCATTTAACAACCATCAAGAGAACGGTGGATAAGTTAAAAAATGGGGTAACAGTAAAGAAGAAAACTGGATCAGGAGGTCACAACAGGGAGAAGGATCATCATTTCAACTCAGCGATAAAAGGATTAATTAGAAAAGATCCAACTCAATCCATAGGACGTTTGGTGCGTAAGAGAGGAATTTTAGCTATGACAGTCCGACGAGCGGTGAAAAAAAACTTGAAAATGAAATCGTACGTGAAACTTTCGAGGCACATTGTTACTCAAAGATAGAAAGTTAGAATGTTTGAGAGGGCGACGGTCATCAGGATATATATATATATATATATATATATATATATATATATATATATATATATATATTCCTGATGACCCTCGCCTCTCAAATATATATATATATATATATATATATATATATATATATATATATGAAGGACTGAAGGTTCAAACATATATATATATATATATATATATATTTTGAACCTTCAGTCCTTCATGAGCTTCCAAACCTTAGCTATGATTAATTAATGATGAATATATCGCTTACTGCACAAAGCAGTATCCAATAGTGTTATAAAACCTCGAATAAATCCAGTAAGATACCATTAATCATTTCTAAGATACATCGGTTGAAAGCTTAATCTGACAATTGGACAATTTTGTTGTTACACACGGTATATATATATATATATATATATATATATATATATATATATATATATATATATATATATATATATATATACAGGCACACCCACACACATATATATGTATATATATATTTGTAATTATATATATGAGATGGGGTAAAATCCACAGTTCGTAGAATTTACTTTTTAAAAACTGCTCAATACAAAGTAGAGCAAAATAATATATATATATATATATATATATATATATATATATATATGAACTTTATTTCAATCCTTCATGAGTTTACGATCTTTAGCTATGATTATTTAATGATGAACATGTCATTTTCGTTTATGATCGATTTTATCACGATTCTTCTGTTAAGTTTGTAGAGTAATTATACATTCTTATTGCTCAAAGTAGAGTATAGTAGAGTTATAAAAACCTTGTAGAATTCCAGTAAGATATTTTAATCATTTTTTAAGATACAACAGTTCAAAGCTTAATCTAACAAATGAACAATTTTGCTTTTACGTGATTTGGACAATTTTGCTGTTACACGCGGTATGTATGGATCGAGTATAATAGGCAAATCAAATTCAATAAAAATCAATATAAATCATGAGAGCAATAACAATAATAATAATAATAACTCTGTGTCTATAATTGTTACAGTAAAATTCACTCTTCACAAGGATCGGGGGCCATTCGGGTTACAGCGCTACGTTAGAATGTTATTTGTGTTTACAGAAATGGAAGATAACGGTTAACTCTTGACTTGAACAGGTTAAGATTGTATTGATCTGGAAAAGATCCTGTTGGCAGTCGGTTCCACAGGGCAGTGGTTCGTGGGAAGAAGCTGCTCCTGTGGAACTTATTTTTCACCGATGGAATACGGAGGGAATATGGATGGTTTGCTACTATGTAAGTGGCATGGCGTTGTTCTTGTCGTGAAGGCTTTACTTGGTGGGACAAGGTAATGTAGTTCGTTCGACCACGGGCTCGGAGATGCTTTTGAATTCTCTCATGTTTGGAGAGTGAGGTCTGGACAGATCTCGCCCAAATATGACAACAGTACTCCAGCTTTGGCCTGATCTGACTCTTGTAAGGATATAGGATAGCAGGACGGTTAGGTACTTTTTTTTATCAATAAAGCAATGGATCGTATGTACGAGTTCCACTTTAGGATGGGTGTGTGTTTGAGATCCAACAGCCTTTCAAGGTACGCTGCTTCCCCAAGAGTACCATTACACATGATATGAGTATATTCTTAGGCAGATCATGTATGTAGATCAAAAAGACAGTTGGTCCGATGAATAACCCGTAGGGGACGCCTGCGTTGACCATTAATCACTACCTTCGTGGACCTACCTGTTAGGAAGGATTTTATGACCGAGAAGATCGTTCCAGTTATTCCACAATTGGAGAGCTTGTGTAGTAAACCTTTGTGTCGCACCTTGTCGAAGGTCTTTGAACTATTTAATGTTATGGTCCTCAAAGTGTGTTTGTCGTCAAGAGCCTCACTGATTTTGTCAGTGATATAAGGGTCGACCAAGAAACATATTGCTCGTCGATAAAGAGGTTGTTCTTTTCTAAGTGCTCAACGAACTTCTTATCGAATATGGCCTCAAAAAGCTTGCTGATGACACTGAGGTGACAGTACTGAGCATATAGGACGAATATTTTCTATGAAAATTTCTCGGACATTCAGGCCGGTAAATGTTATTTAATACTGTTTATTATAAACAGAGCATTTACTTAAATACTTGTATCTATAAAAAAGAACGTTAAACATAAAAATGTCTTTAATAAATATATATATATATATATATATCCCTGAACCCGAGCCGCTATTACTCCATTGTGGCATGCTCTTCTCCAATTTCCTGGTTTAACTGATTGTTTTTTTTTGCTGGAATTTTTTTGGGGCGGCATGAATAAAAAATCTTCACTCCCGAAAGGATCCAATCAGAGACAAGGGCAGCAGTTCTTGGGGCAGCATTCTTGAAGAAGTTTGGGGAGCTTTCATCATTTAGGATTAAAAACTGTCCCACTCTGCCTTCGCATAGAGAAAAATCGTTCTATGGAACGGTACATCAGTGGATTCCTTAAGGTTGGCATAAAGCTGACCATTGCGTAGAGAATGGTCTGACGTCCTTGGTGGAGGTAAAACTTTTGGTAAGCATTTATCAGGACAGGAAGTTAGCTAGGCGTCGAGGAGTTTCACCTGATGTCCAGTCGCGTACGGGACACGTGTATATTGACCTATGATCTGGGTTAGTCTATAGGCGATGGAAAAGTCTCTGTAATATCTGCCTTCAACATCGGTTTTGTTTATGGTAGATACTGATGCCAGATATAAAAGCTGGTCGAGGGACACTGAGTGAGGATATTATTAATCTTCTGAGATAGTCAGTTGAGGATAAACGTCTCTTCGTCTTGAGGGCCTTAGAGCGCAAAGACGGATGTAGTACTGGATGAGTTCCAACGTGGAAGCACATATATGGGAGATCAGGTTTCTCGTATCCCCCCACCGCTACAGGAAACTCGTCCTTTTTATAGGTTCCGGGTCCGTGGTCGTGACGATTTAGGTGTGGTCGTGTTTAGCTATAAGAAGTGAGTAGGCCAGAACTGTAAGCACCCCCTAGTGCGCTTGAAGTGTTGAAACCGGTTTCAGGAAGTTACAGGAGGTCTGGTTTAGACAGAAGAATATGGTGTTCCACTTCTGGAAAGTTTGAACGTAGAACCGTCACGTTGATATTGAAGATAGTCTACGAGGTGTCTACTTTGTTTTTTCTACGTTACGTTTGATAGTTTTGTTGATTTGCATTTTGATTTGTTTCATATGTGTATTAGTTGGTGGAAGACGAGTAGGCAGAGATACAGACTCACACGTAGAAGTTGCATGTATAATTAACTTGGAGAGAATCGGCTGGAGATACAGTCGTAGCAGTACCCTTAATCGTGGCATTCAGAGGCCACGATGGATAATAACTCACGGTCGAGAAACGATTCACAAAATGGCAGTACAATAGCCACGATATCATACACCTGCTGATATGATAGTCTCGTTTGGAGTTCGAAGCTTCAGGTCCCTGACTGTCAGGCGGATAACGCGAAAACCTCAAAAGTGTCCACCTCCAGCACCCTTAATTAAGGGACAATCAACTAAAGAAAGACGGTGTATGCGTGATTCTCTAAATAGACATGTCTCGTCAGCCCCGTAAGTCAAGTCTGCTGAACTCCTCTTTGGGTCAGAAAAAATCGTACTAGTCAGAGACCTGGAGGCAAAAAGACAACTTCGCGGATGTAGCTGTGGACTAAACGAACCACTGGGAGAAGGTGTTGTTGTTGGTGAAGGTAACTGAGGGTGGCTCGGGGATGCTTGTGCGGCCCCTACCCGTATTTGAATTAGTATAAGAGATGTTCACAAGGGCGGGGGCATGCAATAGGCAATCTATTCAAGAGGGAAAAAGCAGGCTTGTAAAGGAGAAGAATTATAGATCGAAGGGAGGATTAAGGACAGAGAGAGCGAAAAAGCCATGAAGTTTTAACTTAGTATAAGTCCCAATATGGAATTTTTGGAAAGCAGACTAATTCCATTGCTCAGCAAATGACGTAAGATAAACTTCCATTAAATGCATGGGACTCTAGAATTAATAATAAGTTAATGTGCAAGTAAATTATGCAGACATTAGCATATATATATATATATATATATATATATATATATATATATATAAAGAAAGAATAGTAAGATTTTTGAAACATGGTTAGAACTGTGTAGCGGAAAAACATATTTTAAATCAATTAATTTATAATATATATATATATATATATATATATATAAAAGTGAACATTGAAGTCAACACTAAGTGGTGACAGTCTGTTTCATGCTACACGCAATCGTCAGATATATATATATATATATATATATATATATATATATATATATATATATATATATATGATTATTTATTCGAAAATTATAACATGTTATAAAATTACTACAAACATAGGCATTTCGTTTCAACACTTCTGGTGTCTTATAAAGTGATGGTGTTGAATGTAGAATAAAGGTTTTTAAAAGGTTCAAATCAATCAAATACCCCTCGCTAAGGGGAAACGCTCTTACATAAGCTGGAATGACCAATCAAAATACAAGTATACGAGAATTCTTGGGTAGCTGTTGGGTAACAACGAACTAATGTTATAATAATTATTTAATGCTTTAGTGTTCGGGTTAGACTAAAATAGAATTTATTCTAATAAATATTAAATTATACGATAAAATTTGAAATTAAAACTTACCCATTTTAAAATTTAAATTTAATCTATACTATATTTAAAATTATAGAATTATTGAGGAAAAAAGAAAAAAAATTCATATGTTATTCCGTTTATTTTTTTTTATTGAAATTAAGTCTACTCATGCATGTTTACTCACTAGCATTAACGTTGATCACAATATATATATATATATATACCCAAGTATAGGATTGGTGTATACAGAATAAATTCCATTAACCAACAAATGCTATTCTTAAAAGAGTGCTCAATACAGAGTAGAGCATATATAATTATTTATTCGAAAATTATAACATAAAAATGTTGTAAAATCATTACAAAAATATCCATTTTATTTCAACACCTCTGGTGTCTTATCAAGTGATGATGTTGAATGTAGAATAAAGGGTTTTAAGAGGTTCAAATCAATCAAACACCTCTCGCTAGGGGAAACGTTGTTACATAATGTGGAATGACCAATCAAAATACAAGTATATGAGAATTCAAAAAACTTGATAACGAACTTTGCTTATAATAATTATTTAATGCTTTAATGTTAGAGTTAGACTAAAACAAAATTCATTCTAATGAATATTAAATTATACTATAAAATTCAAAATTCAAAAATGCCAATTTTAAATTTGAAATTTAATCTATATTAAGTTTAAAATTATAAAATTAACAGGTAAAAAATCAGAGTTTGTCTATATTTCTGAGATGAGGTATTATGTACAGTATTTACATTATTCGGACTATTGTCCTCATCTTTGTCGCCATATTTGTCACAACGTTTCGGCCGTTGTACGCTCCGGCCTTCTTCAGGTGGTTGGAATTTCGAACTGAACCCTTTATTTCGATCGCTGGGGTAGACTGTTCTAATTCCACGTGCCATGTTTGACACGGACACATGGCACAGTGGATAAAGGCGTTGGTTAGATCCAGTGACAGACCCAAAGAAGGTGAGTTCAATTCCTGGTTAAGGCAGTGGAGAACTTTCAGAGGGAAAATTAGCAGGAGATAACTGATAACTGACATCCATCAAACATGGCACGTGGAATTAGAACAGTCTACCCCAGCGATCGAAATAAAGGGTTCAGTTCGAAATTCCAACCACCTGAAGAAGGCCGGAGCGTACAACGGCCGAAACGTTGTGACAAATATGGCGACAAAGATGAGGACAATAGTCCGACTAATGTAAATACAGGTAAAAAATCCATTTGTATATAATCCAAGGGGATCCTAGTAGTATCGACTATTAAAACTGATCCACAAAAAGAGCTCAATGTATTTATTATAACGGAGCATATATATATATTTAGTTTTTTTTTTTTTAATATAACTTGGTATATTTGTTTTTTTTTTTTAATATAACTTTATTTAGCTTATCTTTAAAGTTAAAAATAGACAATTTATTTCATCTTAATTTTTTATTTCTTTAATATGCAGTTTTTTTTAATTATATTGTTAATGAAGTTTAATATATATTATCTAAATATGATTTATTGTTAATCTTTTTAATATCTCATTTGTAAGTATAATTTGTTATTTTTAAGTAGGGACCTAACTTTTATATATATATAAGTATTTTTTTTTTTTATATAAAACTCCCTTTTCGTTCCTCTTTTAGCTTCAATGTAACAGCTCATTCTTCAGAGATTCCCAGTTGAATGTCATAAGGTTAATATCCGGGATAATTTTAGGAAAATCTCTTCTCTTTAAGGCTAATACTTTCAACCCTTCCCTTGCCAGCGACTCAGGCATTTTCGTCTGACTATATATAGTTGTATATTTAGGCAGCAATCCTTCGTTTATGCATGTTTCATTAAAAACGACAGACAAGTTACTACGGTTAAGCTTTTTATTTAATTTTTCTTGTGTTCGAACAAGAGCTTTCTTTTCTGGACAAAGAGTGTGTAAAAACAGTCCAAATGTTTTATAGTTCCGAGCGCTTTCGGCTATACCTTTAGCCATTATCAATAATTTTTCAGCTTAATTGAGTGTGTGCATTGTGTATATGTTTAAGTGCGTTGTAGAGCTGTATTTAATTTCCGAATATAGCTAGCACATTGTGGCCTTGTTCATAGTTAATATTATTTATCCAGACGCTTTACGTTACACCTATCTGATGATAGCTCCATTAGAACCCATTTAAACACACACACAACCTTCCCAGACTCCATTAGAAACACACTTGTAGAAAACACAAGAAAAAAATGGTAATTATGGAAAGAATTGGTGTCATCACGGTGGCAGCATTGTCGAAAAGAGCTTGGATGCTGAGGAAGATTCTAGAAAGTTAAGATACTTAATGTCACTTTATCCCCGCTGTAGGCCATCGTTTATTGACGGTGCGAATACACAATAAGTAAATAAATAATAATGATTGCATGACTGCTGAAAAAAAATTAACATTCTTGCTAAATACTAGTTGCAGTATGACACAAGGTTACAAGTAATGAGCACCCTTTAAAGATCATATTTACAACAGGAATAATAGGCTGCCAGACCAGCTCGGAAAGTTTTGGTAAACGAGAGCGCGTCTATTGTCTTATCAGTAATTGCCATTACACAGGTCAACAGGGTTTCGCGTGGGCAGCTGAAGCTCTGGGAGGAGCAGCTATGTAATTATTCGTCTGTTGGACGAGAGAATATATATCAAAGTTAAATTTCAGGTGAAGGGGTGGGCCACTATCAGTTTTGTCTGGACGCTATGAAATTGGTTGGTAAAGTATTTGGTGCTACCTTGGGCAAGAATTGTACTGTGCTGTTATTGGCAGACTTCTACAGACATTCTGGTTTCTGGAATTGGCGAATCGCTTTTAATAGACTGTCATTTTGGAGAGAGCTTCCAGCATCTAACAGCAAGACCTAAATATATTGTAAGAATAGAAACGGTGGCGTTTATTTTGAAACTACAATTCTTTTTTCTTCCAGTATTCGCAAAAATTCCCCAGTGTTTATTTGCAATTCAGGTACAGAAAAAAAAAAAACTGATTTTATAAATTTTAGCATATACAGGCTGTGCATAAAGTCAACAGACAAATATAAAAACCGCCCTGTCGGCTGGGAGTTCAGAATACACTGACTGCACCTCTGCAGAGGGGTATGACTCCCCACTAAATGAGGCGTCCTCGTTAAGACGATAAACTACATCCACGTCCTGGGTAAGACGATAAACTAGGTCCAACCGCAAGGCCTCTGATCAGGCGGTTTTGAGGAACGTGGAACCACCTTTTAATGGCTGGTGTTGACAGGTCTATCCGGATCTTGGATGGAAGCAGCTGTTAAGGTCCCAACTATCGGAAAATAGTTAACCCTCAAAGTGGGGTCAAAACACTAAGAAAGTGTAAAAATAGGTTTTAATATCAGCAATAAATTTTTGAAGAAAAAATTATTACTAGCAATATATTTTTGAAGAAAAAATATTACCAGTGATACATTTTTGGAAAAAAATATATTACCAGGAATAAAAATCTTGTCGGTATTAAATAATCCACTCTCGAACCGTTTACATAATATGAAGGAAAAAGTGAAGTCGATATACAAATGGGCCTCATTCGTTGAAGAAAGGACATTTAATTACAGTAATGCTCAGCTTGTACAAGGCCCGGAAGCCACATGAGATAGAGGGTTACGTTTAAGGGTAGTTTATATGGATTGGAGGGGAAGATAATGGTTAAACTTGAACAGGTTAATGAGAAACATCCTCTTGAGAGTCGGTTACACAGGGCAGTGGGTCGCAAGAAGCTATTTGAGTGGAACTTACTTCTCGACAATTGAACACGGAGGGAGTGTGGATGGTTTGCTATTATGTAAGTGGCATGGCGGCTCCTAGCCATGAACTTTAGACCTGGAGGAATCAAGGAATGTAGTTCCTCCAAGAACTTTCCATGTAATAGTGATAGAGCAGTGAGAGACTCACCACATCCGCCTGTGAGTGAGATCTTGGAGGGTGGAAAATTATTCTTTTTTCATCAAGGGATTCGGAGACGCTTTTGAATTCTCTCAAGACTGGAAAGTGAGGTCTGCGCAGCTTCCTCCCAAATATGGAAACAGTGCTCCATTTTCAATCTGATCTGGTACTTATAAAGGTAGAGGATAACATGAGTCAGGTACTTTCTGGAGAAGTACAGAGAGCCAATCATTTTACCTGCATCTTTAGTGATGGATCGTGTAGAGGAGTTCCATTTGAGGTTGGGTGTGAGTTTGAGGCCCAATATTCTCTCAAGGTACGGGATCTTCTTGGAGGACTGGGGAAATTCATTCATCGTGATTGGCTGTAGTTCAGGGTCTGATACGCGGTGATGGAATGTAGCTGGTTTGGTCTTAGAGGCATTGAATGTTTTTCCCTACTGAGAATTTAGCGTGTATATAAATGACATGGCGGATCCGAGCTGTGGAGTTTCGAACTTGTGGAAGCAAGTAATGTAGTTCGTCTAAGCTATATTCAATTCTGCTAATTCTTTAATTGCATTCTGAAACAGAAAAAAAGCATTAAATTCGGTCTGAAAAAAAAAACATAATATTAATGAATATTAATTAATATCATTAATATTAATGATATTGATATTAATATTAATGAGTATTAATTAATATCATTAAAAGAACTTTAATAATAACATTAATATGCAGCAAAATTTTAGTTGCTACGTCGTCTCAGTTTTTTGTAATGACTTTATGAATTCGTCTAAAGATTTTGTGGAAACCCTGAATTTCTAAAGACTTAATAGATTTTAATTTTAACCAGACATATTTTTCTTATTTTAAAACCTTATTTTAAGCAGATATCCATATCTGAGTTACCGCTCAACTGGCTTCTCCTGCAAAAAGGGATGCAGGTTCGAATCCTGCCGGAAGGCATACTTTACATAATACGTTTTCTCGTGTGTGCAGGCCGGTAGACGAAATAAATACTGATTAAAAGAAAACGGAGCTTCTACTGAAATACCGGCATACATTAAAAATACATTTGGAGTCATTTACTATATATATATATATATATATTCTTTCCTTAGCAATCCTTTTAGTGTTGGTTTCACGATAAAAAGGAAAGCGCATGAAAGCTTAACCCGATCATTATATTGCATGTGCCTGCCGAGAAACGTTTACTGGCTGGTATTAACTGTGATCCGGAGAGGTTAAATAATAACATGAGGACTGTCGTTCGGAGTTTCCGCGGCAAGTCTTTTGCACCGTTAATTTTTTATGGACAGATTCAAAAAGTGTGGATGGTCCTACACAAGTCTTCACCACTTGAAACAAATCATTGTGTTGGTTTTCTGACAACTACTTCTAATTAATCATATATTAGTTGAAAACACAACAATACTCACACATACACACAGTAAAAATCAACTTTCAGATAATGGAGGTGATCTGCATTAAAACAAAGTAAGCCACACTCAACAAAATTACATTGCAAACTAGTCACAACACATTACATTGCATCTAGACATTTAGTTCTGTTGTTAATATTTCGTTCTCTCACGTGGTACGACGTCATAGAAACGCATCATGAATTTACAACATGCGTCTGCTATTCCGCGTCCGTTATCGTTGCATAGAAAATTCTCTATATCGACATAACATAATATCATCTTTGATGGTGAATATCTTTGTTTAAATGAACGCATAACAACTCTGAAGATGGAACATGTGAACCGAAACTTTGATCAAGGACCTGCTTAATTAATGTTGGACAATTTTTGACTTTATTTTCATTCGTAATTAAAGCAAATATACGGTGTTTAGAAAGGCACATGGTCAAACATAATAGACATTCGTTGTCTGTTATATTTAACAACACACACAAACACACACACACACACACACACACACATATATATATATATATATATATATATATATATATATATATATATTTGATTTAAAAGAACTGATCGGACGTGCAAATTTTTCGGATAACAGCTGAGACATTACTCTATTTATTGAACAATTTAGTTTATGCCACATTGACTACAACAAAAAATTCTCAAATTACTATATTAGTAAAAAAAACGCACTCTCTTAAATTTAAAAAAAAAATTCAACCTTAGCGTTGCGACTCCACGCTCCAAAATTTTTTATCCGTTAACAATAACACATTTCTTAAAAAAACATATTTCGATTCGCATTTAACCTTTCGTCTCTGATGCTACCTGGATTTACTAAAACAAAATAATTTCCATGCCTCAAGATGACTGTATGTAAAGTTGAAAGTACTAGCAAATTAAAAAAAGACCTTATACAGCTTGTAGTTAGTAAAAACAAAGATTATAACATTTATCGAGTAGTTCGTTGGTTAATACAACTTTAAAATTTTGTTTACGAAGTGTTTTCGCCATTTTATATCATTAACTTTACTAATCTACTTTGTAATATGTAAATTCACCCCAAGCAAAGCGATAATGTTAGTAAGAGGTAAGGCATTACTCTGAGTGAGAGAAGGAAATGACTTTAAAAGGAACGGAAAATCTAATCCTAAATAGGAAACAAGAGATAAACTATTACCCCTTTTTAAAAGACCGTGGAGGGGTGGAATGAGAAGCACTCATTGAATAAATGAATATCTTGGAGTCTATAGGAGCAAGTAATTAATCTATTTCTTAACCTAATGTGCTCTTTCTTTACATGCTCATACCCAATAAACATAACCGTTATAGGAAATAATATATATATATATATATATATATATATATATATATATATATATATATATATATATATCTTCTCTACTTCCAGTTTTTAAGAACTTAGGTGAACTGTCTGATCCTTCTAACTATCGGCCTGTTAGCCCTGTAACTCTTTTTGGTAGATTGCTAGATGCCCTAAGCAACACTGAACTGGTTAAGCACCTCACACCACAGGGTCTAGTTAAGCAATATGGCTTTCATTTAAACTAGGGAAGCTCGGACTATTGCTTTTGCACATTTCGAAAACATTCCACAGTATTAGCATGCCGGTCTTCTTTATACTTTAAAATGTTATGGTGTCTCCGGGCGAATTTTTTGAACTGATTCTGTCTTTCTTATCAAATAACAAGATGAAGGTTATCCTGAACGACCACTCTTCTAGATCTTTTTGTATTAAAGCAGGTTTCCCCCATGGCTCTATTTTTAAACTGTGTTTTCATAAATGACCTACCTGCAGGCTTCAGCTCTCGATCAATGCTGATGCAAAATATTTACTCCTGTTTCGAAAGTAAGTCTGATCAGGTCAAATTGACAACTTATCTAAAAAATGTTCTATAGTCTGTTGTTCACGGGGGCAGGAAATGGCTTGTTAATTTTTATTAATCATCTAAGGAAGCTCTGTCTGTCTCGCATCAACATGGTTGCTGTTAACCTCCAGGAGAGTGACTCATTGCGTCTTTTCGGGCTAAAGTTCACTGCTGCCATGAAAAGATTATATCTGATCAGTTGCTAGGTCTCCTGCTTGGGAAGTTGGTTCACCGTGTCGTGCTAAGTCATATTTCTCCCCAGAATCTATATTACATATTCCTATGTTTGCCATTCGTCCATGCTTAGAATATTTCTGACACATATAGCCTGGTGCTCATGTTGCATATTTAGAGATTCTTGATGAAATCGAAAGAATAATCTGCAATTTTACTGCTCCTGACCTGGCATCCCGTTGGCAGTCACTTTTCCAACGCCGTGATGTAGCTTCCCTGTTCTTTTTCTATAAATACTTTAAGGTAATTGTTCTGATGAACTTTCCCCTTTAGCACCGAGGCTTTATGAATTTCAGCTCTTTACTAGGCTGACACCAAATGAATTGGCGAGATAGAATCGTAACATCTTCCTTCATTGTTTATTTTCTCGCTATTCTCACACTTCCCGCCCGTGGAACTCTAATCTAGCTTTTTGCCTTACAGTCGACTTCGATCTTCAAAAATTTAAATTCTGTCAATCGTTATCTGCTGTCTTCTTGATAGCTCTACTTGCATTGTTCTTGCTCGATAATAATTATTCTATTTTTCTTGTTCTTTCATACTCAGTAACTCTTGTGTCTTAGTGACTTTATTTTCTTGCTTGGCGTGAAATGATTAAAATTACACACCCACACACGCACACACACACACACACACACACACACACACACACATATATATATATATATATATATATATATATATATATATATATATATGTGTGTGTGTGTGTGTGACCAAGTAACCAAGTTAAGTTACACCAGAAGAGTATCACACGACTAGTAAGGGTGTATCGGATGAACTATCGCTCACTCTATTCACAGTTCGTTGTTCCTTCTCTCCTACTAATCTTATAGTAGGCCGAAAAGTCTAACATACATCTAGAGGGGAGGACAACGTAACATTATAAATAAAATATCAGTTGATAATTAGTAGGGATAATTCCAAGAAGGACATTAGTACAAAGTGAGCTCAATGTAAGTAACAGAAGAATATAATAAATAGTACAGCTGATCGGTTATAATTTATTTCATGAATATACAAATATTCATCACTTCAGATCGACTTTTTTTTAATAAAAATATTTATATAGTCATCCACAAATAGCGAAACAGGGTGTTTTTTTTTTATAAAATAATATACTGATCGGTCGTAACCAAATTTTGTCGAGAGGTGCAAACTGGTAAGTGAGTAGAAAGTTCAGTAGCATGCATTTCATTATTTTTGGGAAAAATTAAAAGTGTTATTATTTAACACAAAAATACTCTCGCTATATTAAGAAGAATTCATTGATTAAAATAAAAAAAAAACTTTTATAACAATAAAAATGCAATATTGTTTTCTGCATAGAAGAATCCAGTTTCCATTTTACCCTAAATATAAACAAATGACAGGGCCAAACGCTTCAAAAAGTTGGAATTTGGATCCAGAAAGTAATATTTGCGCATGGCCAGTTGTGCGTTGCATGCTCAAGAGTAAGAAATACTAAGAATTTATTCTTCGCTGTTAAAAAGGGAAAATAATTCTTTAAAATATTGTTTACAATGAAGTCCTATAAAATTAAAGAAATTGTTAAACTGTGAATAGGTTTTTGTCAATGTATTTTCCCAAAGAAATCAGCTTATTCAAATTTCATCGATTGGTTTGCTAAATTGAACGAAACATAGAGTTTGTAAATCTCGACAAAAAATGTTAGCGATAACTTCAACGATACTAAATACTACGAAGATTTCATCACACGTCGTCGTGTTGCAAAAAAAAAAAAAAAAATTCAAGTATTCTGTTTCACTTAATATCCTGTTATTTATTGGGCATATTTTTTATTTGGTATTTTATGATGCAGAATAATGATATTTCTTTATTCTAAAAATAACCTTTTCACCAGTGATGACTGATGATAAGGATATTTCATCATGCTGGATATAAAGATCAAGATTTTCATCATTTTAAAAACAACCTTTCCACCAGGTTGCAGATTTTTAGAATGATGAAATATTATTGTCTATCATAGACGATAATCATTCTGAAATCTGAAACTTCCACTACAAGCGTCTTCAGTATAGTAGAATAGAGTAGCAGTAGTAACAAAAGGAACAACACAGATGTATCGCCATCGCTCCGGGAAAATTGACAGTTGACTCTCTCAAAGCATACCCTTAATAACGAAATTCTCCGAACAAACAAAAAGAAGTAAGCACAATTTTTTAAAGAAACAAAAGAGACAATAATACAAAGAACATTTTTAACACACACAATAACGATATTGTAATTAAAATCAAGAAAAGCAAAATACACTTTCTTGTCACTATTGTCAACATGTATCTCAAAGTCTTATTTTTGTTATCGTTATACGTTTTATTCATTTTATTTTCAGTATAAACAAAGAGAAAAGAAATCCTCTATCAGCTACAAATACATATAAAAACAGGGTAATCACATTAACAACTCAGCATTCCAACCCGTTTTACATACTTCATACAATGTCATGTTATATACTGTGGCGTCATTTGCTATACTTCCTACAATGTCATATTATTTACTGCGTTTAACTTTCATGCAATATCATTTTTCTGCGTGTAAACTTCTCTAATGTCTCATGCAACATCTTTTTTCTTACTGTACGTACTTTTCTATACGGTTTCATACAGTGCCATGTTATATAATGCGCGTAATCTTCAATAGTATTTAATGTATTATCATGTTCTTTGCTGCGTGTTATTTCCAATAATATTCCATATAATGAAATCGGAAACTTATATCGATTGTTAAACAGTTATTGTTTGTTTGTACTTAAGTTACTTTTTTTCTTTTTTTTAAAATTAGCTCAACGAAAACGGCTTTGCAAATTAAAAGCATTTGTTAGACGCATAAATCAATTGAAAAAAAAAGTCCAGAGATATAACCACTGAACCAAACAAAATTTGCAAATGACGAGAAACGTTTGTTTAAAATTGATTCGTTTCTCACCCAAGCCGTTCCCCCGCCGCTAAACAGTATCCTTGTCGTTATAATGAACCAGTCCAACGTCAAGATTTTGCAACCCGTCATTACAAGAGATGTCCACGTCATCCTTATCAACCCTTTCTTTTTAGACCTATTATTACCATTTTAGGAAAAAGACCGAAGTTAACTGACCCGTTGGTATGGTGTATCGATTCTACTAAAAGTGTGTGATGCCAACTACTGGTTGGTTGCCTTTTCTCGCCATTATTTGAAATAATATATATATATATATATATATATATATATATATATATATTCGAAAATTATAACATAAATGTGTTATAAAATCACTAGAAAAATAGCCATTTTGTTTCAACACTTCTGGTGTCTTATCAAGTGATGATGTTGAATACAGAATAAATGTATATATATATATATATATATATATATATATATATATATATATATATATATATTGTTGAAACTTGACTAATGCATGGAATAATAATGCAACACAAAATGTACTTAGAACAAAATGTATTGAAACAAGAAAGTGTACACAATATTTACATATAGTCTTTTGTATATCCCTGGTAAGACCATTCCTGGAGAATGTGTTGACTGAGTCGCAGTCGGGCAGAGTCTCTGGTTGAATCTCTTGATTCCTCCTCTCTTTCCGGTACCAACCATATTTATATGGTCGGTACTCCACTATGCAAATTAGGTGGATCCTACCACAACATATATATATATATATATATATATATATATATATATATATATATATTTGTGTATTTAGGGCAGCAATCCTTCTTTCATGCACTTTTCATTTAATAATACAGACAAGGTGCTTTGATTTACTTTTCAAACAATTTCTCATATGATATAATTTTTTTTTTATTTTCAGAGGATAAATTATATAAAAACTGTCCAATTATCCTTTCTTACCGAGCGCTTTCGGATATACATTTAGCCATTATCAAGTTTGAAATATATTAACTGTTAACAAGAAATAGATTGTTGTATGTATGTATTTATATGTTTTCATTTTCAAGATACGGTCTAGATATTGCGTCCATTTTCATAGTTGATATTATTGAGAGTTGTTTATATTTAAGGAATTGTAATCCTGATCAAGGTAAATTCGTAAACAATTATATACGCCATACTATAACATGTCTGATATGAAAACTCACAGTACACCTTTCTGACCATAACTGAATTAGGTCTCATTTAAATACTCATGGAGACCTACTGGAGCCAATTCGTAACATACTTGTTGACAACACAAATGTAATAGCATCGCCTACATGTAAAAAAAAGGAAAATTAATGGAAGACATCTTAATAAAAACAAAAAAAAAATCAGCACTCAATAACATCAACTACAAACATGGACATAATATCTTGACCGTGTTTTGAAAATGAAACATTATATAAATAAATACATGCAACAATCTATTTCTTGTTAACAGTTAATATATTTCAACATTGATAACGGCAAAATATATAGTCGAAAGCGCTTGGAAAGAAAGAACTATTGGACAGTTTTTATATAATTTATCCTCCGAAAATAAAATAAATTATAAGATCACATGAGAAATTGTATAATATCTAAATCAAAGCATCTTATCTGCCATATGCAATGAAACGTGAATATATATATATATATATATATATATATATATAATAAGGCTGAAACACTAATATTCCATGCTTATAATTTATTCCAGTGAAATCGTAAATACGATCCAATTCATCAGACCTAAAAATTCAAAAAAAAATCAGAAAAAATAACTCTGGGAATAAAAAATAAAATTTAGTGAGAGTGGGGGGCCGAATGTGAGAAGTAAATGAAAGCTATAGAGAGGGGTAACAGAAGAGAGAAGAACAGGATGGCATAGAAGTGAAGGTGGAGATTAAGATTTAACAGAGAGAAGTTTTAAAGAGAAAAGTTAAAAGACGGTTCAAATGAGTGAGATACAGATGAATATGAATTATTTTCTATGCATAATTCGTTACTGAATCGCTGACCTAAATTAAATTAAAAACCGACACCGGAAATGGGTGTATTCTTACTCTGTTCTCGACATTGAGTTCTACCTGAATTCTATCCTCTTGGGACTTTTAAATATATATATATATATATATATATATATATATATATATATATATATATATATATATATATACAAGTTAATATAATTAAGTTACGAAAAATTTGGTAATCCGTGTGGGTAGTCCCAAGGAGGATGAAATCCTGAGAGCTCAATGTAGATTCAGAGCTAATAATATAAAGAAAAACAGACCAATTTAAGGTTCCATTGTAATAGTTTATTTCATCAGAGACATTTTCCTTTTTTTTTTTTTTTTTTTGGGGGAAGTGATGTCTGAGGATCTAGCGCCCTTTAAAAGGTCTCTGGTGAAATAAATTATTACAATGGAGCTTAAAGTGGTCTGTTTTTCTTTAAAAATACATACATACATATATATATATATATATATATATATATATATATATATATATATATATATATATTTTTGTGTGTGTGTGTTTGTGTGTTTGTGCATTTGATTGCTAAAGATACTGGATTTTAATGAGACTGTATATCTTTGCGTATGATTCATTAATTGAAAGGTGGGTGTCCTTTATTTAACAGAATTTATTTACATGAATATAAAGATCTTTATAAAAATGTTTCATCCTCATAATTAATAATAACATTAATAATGATAAAAACGAGAACCTTGTATAAAGTGATACGAATTACTACTACTACTTCTACTACTACTTCTACTACTACTACTTCTACTACTACTACATCCACGAGTAATAATACTGTTGAATATGCATGTCTTCTGATGAATGTTGTAGACGCAGCTGTCATAAACACATTTTATTTTAATCGTTTCACCTCAAGCAAGGCTACAAAGTTCTACAGTAGAACGCAGACCGGGTGGTTACAAGTGAAATTGAAAGGGATTAAGAAGATTGAAAATGGCGAGGATTTAGGAAAGGATAAAATAAGCAACAGGATTCAAGAATAGAGAAGATGGCGATGGACGCTGCAAATATATTTATGAAGATTGTAGTCATCACAGAAACGTGAAATCAGAAGTGAGGGGTTTCACAGGTGGGAAGTGCAAGAAAAAATAATTGTTAGAGTAGAAGTGGCGGTTGCATTTAGCTTCTTTAAAAATAAAATAGTCAGACCGAGTTAGCAATCTAGTAGAATGCTTAAATCACTGGAGTTGAGGCAACAGGAAATAAAATGCCCATCCGAGTAGTTACAATGAAAATATATGTAGAACAGACAGAAGGTAGCCACATCACGTCGGTGAGAAAGTGAGGCGAGACGAAATGCCAGATAAGGATTTTATTGCAGACCCTTCACTGGTTTGGTTTGGTTTGCTTTGTTTTACGGCATATCAAACCCAATGGGCTATTTAATGCCGACAAGATTTTTATTGCTGTTAATGTTTTTTTTTTTTTTTTCTAAAAATGTACTGCTGGTAATTATGTATAGCTGGTAATAATTTAAAAAAAAATCATTGCTGGTAATAATTTTTATAAAAATGTATCGCTGGTATTAAAACCTATTTTTACACGTTTTGACTGCAGATTGGGGATAAACTATTTACCCATAGCTGGGGGCCTAACATGTGCTATCACCCCGGGTCAGAGTGGACCTGGGAATTAAGAGGTGGTTCCACGCTTGTCAAAACCTCCTGATCAGAGGCCTTGCTAACGGATGTACTTTATCTTCATATCCAAGACAAGAATATTTTCTGGGTTTTGTCAAGAATCCCGTGCTGCTCAGTAGGAGCACCAGACCAGATATGGCAACAGTATTCAATAAACGGACAAATTGTAGATTTATAAATGTGCAAGTTGGATTCTGATTGAAAGTGAATCAATTTCCCTTGCAGCAGAAGTAGCAATTGACTCGATATTGTCACTGCACTTCATTACAGTGGTAAACATGAAACAGAGAAGGCGTAGCGTGTTACGAAGATTTCAGCATCAGCATATCCTTATGGTAGGCAGAAAAGGTTCTCTGTGGCGATTATATGAAAACAGTGGTTAAGTAGAGCAAGCCATTTCTTGCCCCAGTTAACCACTGCTAGGAGTTCCTATTCTAGAGTAGTTGTCAAGTTTACTTTGTCGGATCTGATGATTTTGCTAATACATCTTTGGAAATGTCTGGGAAACTAAGTACAAAGATCTGGAGATAGAAACCTGTAGAATGCAGTATTTTAAAGACAACAGTGTCCCCCATTACATATATTTTGGTCCCGAATTGCATGGCATCTTATTTGTTTGTATTTTCTGTTTAAAAAAATGAAAATCTTGATTTAACGAGGCTCTTTAATATATTTTGGTTTTGTAGCAAGTTGCGGTATTATGTGAAACTACCCAGTTTATTCTGTGTTATAACTGTAAAGCTATGAACGTGATAAAAAGGAAAACGTAAAAACAAATAGATATACATAGTTAGGAAGACATAAATAACGCAATATAGATTTATTTCATGCAAATTAGTATTAATGAATATTTGACACAACCGGTCAGCTCATCCTAAATCCAATAATCCAATCTGCTTTCATTGATTATTACTATAGTAAAATGGATCAAACTTGAAATGATTAATTTCAGAAGATGTCTGTAGATAAATATTCCGATCAATCAATCGATTGATCGATGTATTAGGAGAAAGAAGGTATTAATGGAGAACAGAGAGAAAGAGAGAAAGAAATCACATGGGGAGAAAGAGAGAGAGAGAGAGGTGTTGGGAGTTCAATTTGAAGATATGTCCATTCTCTTTTCTGCTGTCGAACTTCCATTCAGATATTTTTAACTTTTTGTTGAAAGATTTGGCGCAACATGTTCTTCCAAGAGTAAACTTTGAGAAGATGAATCTTTGTTAATGAATTTATCTTCTTCTAATTAGAGAGAAACAGAATATTAACTTTAATTCATTATTTTTGGAAATTTAGGAATCTGACCTCCAAACTTAAGCAAAGAAAAAAAGGAAAATGAAAAAGGTAAAATAAAACAAAAATAGTACTAAAAATTTTATACGGTATTTAGGAATTCTACAAATTCTACTAATTTCGTCGCATTGAATTTCCTTTTTTTTTCTTTTAGATTCTATCCATCTTTCAAATAATTTTGAATTACTGAATACTATTCTTTTTCTAAGAATTTTGAATTCTTTTCAGCAAATAGAAAGTATAATAACTGACCTAGGTTGAGAGAACTCGATTCGATTTACCGAAAAGTCTTGCATTATTAGCCATAATAGTCACTGTTTACAAATTCACACGTCCTCCCCAGAGAGCTCAACCGAAATAATTTTTTCAGTGGCATATATATTGTCATCCACAGACTGTCTCGCTGTATCACTTCTCATCAGTGTGACTAGAGGTCAGGTTGCCTCTAGCTAGGATCGAAACCCGACTGAAATGGCATCAGTCGCAGATTCTACCATTAAGCCGTAGGCGCACGACAGGGACAAAGGTGATGTCAGTTATCTCCCGTTAATTCCCTTCTCAAAGTTCTCCACTGCCTTAACCAGGTATTGAACTCACACTCTTTGGGTCTTGTCACTGGATCTAACCAACGCCTTTATCCACTGTGCCATGTGTCCTTACGTAATCAATAATCCTCAAGGACACATGGCACAGTGGATAAAGGCTTTGGTTAGATCCAGTGACAAGATCCAAAGAGTGTGAGTTCAATACCCGGTTAAGGCAGTGGAGAACTTTCAGAGATAACTGATATCTGACATTCATCAAACATGGCACGTGAAACTAGAACAGTCTACCCCAGTGAGCGAAATAAAGGGTTCAGTTCGACATTCCAACCACATGAAGAAGGCCGGAGCGTTCAACGGCCGAAACGTTGTGATAAATATGGCGACAAAGATGAGGACAATAGTCCAAATAATGTAAATAATGAACTCAGTTCTTCGATTTCAAATTCCGAGAACCACTCGCACATCCAAACTTACAGCAGCTGGTATTTCCAAGCTCAACATTGCTTAACTTCAGTTATCCTACGAGACCCAGTGTTTTAACGTGATATGGTTAAAAGGCCCAGGATTTTTGAGAAAATAATATATCCATGTTGATTTGCATTCGGGGAAAGTTCATGTGATGCAAGCATCTATGGAAACTAAATAAATTCTTTCTTTTCTGAAAGCAGTTAAAAGGTCATCCCGTATTACAGCAAGAGACATATTGCCCTATATTCACCTGATAAAATCGTTGCAATTAGGAGCTATTAATTCCATATCTTAATTATCGCTGCTACAGCATTTTTTGAAAGAGAATTCGTAACTTTTTTTTGATAATATTTAAAGCTACAGAAAGAAATAAAAATATCAAGCAGGAAACTAAAGACAATTTTATTATATATGGATTCATGCCAAATACGGCTTTCTTGTTCATATGTGTGTGCACGGGCGTGTATGTGCGTGCGTGTATTTGTCAGAGAGAGTGCTTGTAAGTGTGCGTATGTACATGTATAGTTATTTATATTATTCGGACTGTTATCCTCATCTTCATTACCATATTTACAACGTTTCGGCCGTTGTACGCTGTGGCCTTCTTCAGTGGATGAATGCAATGATTAGATCCGGTGACTAGACCCAAAGTGTTGTGAGTTCAATACCAGGCTAAAGGAGAGGTGAACCAAAAAATTTGCAGAGCTGAGTTAAAGGAAAATAACTGAGACATACTGAAGAGACATGGCACGTGGAACTAGTAATATAACCGGGGGGACGAAATGAAAGGTACAGTTCGAAATTCCAATCACGTGGAGCGTACAACGGCTGAAAGCTTGCGAATATGGCAATGAAGATGAGTGTAACAGTCTGAATAATGTAAATAATCATAATACATCATGTCAGAGATATAGACATGTATATGTATGTGTTGGTGATTCTAGGTATATGTATGGGTGAATGATTATAAGTATATTGGTGGGTGCGTGATTCTAAGTATATGTATGGCAAGTGAGTGTGATTCTAGGTATATGTATAGCTGGGTGATTCTAGGTAAATGCATGGGTGGGTGATTTTAAGTATATGTATGGCTGGGTGATTCTAGGTATATGTATGGCTGGGTGATTCTAATTACATGTATGGGTCGGTGATTCTAGGTATATGGGTGGGTGGGGGATTCTAGGTATATGTATGGGTGGATGCTTATAAGTATAGGCATAAGGTATATGGGTGGGGGTGTGGTTGATTCTAAGTATATGTATGGGTGGGTGATTCTAGGTATATGTATGGCAAGTGAGTGTGATTGTAGGTATATGGATGGGTGATTCTAGGTATATGGGCGGCTGATTCTAAATATATGTATGGATGGGTGATTCTAGGTATATGTATGGGTGGTTGCTTATAAGTATATGTATGGCTGGGTGATTCTAGGTATATGGGTGGGTGTGTGGTTGATTCTAAGTATATGTATGGGTGGGTGATTCTAAGAATATGTATGGGTGGGTGATTCTAGGGATATGTATGGGTGGGTGATTCTAGGGATATGTATGGCAAGAGAGTATGATTCTAAGTATATGTATGGGTGGGTGATTCTAGGTATATGTATGGCAAGTGAGTGTGATTCTAGGTATATGGGTGGGTGATTCTAGGTATATGGGCGGGTGATTCTAAATATATGTATGGGTGGGTGATTATAGGTATATGTATGGGTGGTTGCTTATAAGTATAAGTATGGCTGGATGATTCTAGGTACATGAATGGGTGGGTGATTCTAGGTATATGTATGGGTGGGTGATTCTAGTTATATGGGTGGGTGGTTGCTTATAAGTATAAGTCTGGCTGGATGATTCTAGGTACATGAATGGGTGGGTGATTCTAGGCATATGTATGGATGGGTGATTCTAAGTATATATATGGCAAGTGAGTGTGATTCTAAGTATAAGTATGGCTGGGTGATTCTAAGTATATTGGTGGCTGGATGATTCTAGGCACATGTATGGCTGGGGGATTCTAGCTTTATGTATGGGTAGGTGATTCTAGGTACATGTAAGGGTGGATGATTATAGGTGTATTTATGGGTGGATGCTTATAAGTATATGTATGGGTGAGTGATTCTAGGTATATGGGTGGGTGTGTGGTTGATTCTAGGTATATGTATGGATGTGATTCTAAGTATATGTATGGCAGGTGAGTGTGATTCTAGGTATAAGTATATGTATGGCTAGGTGATTCTATATATGTATGGGTGGGTGATTATAGGTATATGTATGGGTGGGTGACACTATGTACATTGATTCAAGGTATATGTATGGCTGGGTGATTCTCGGTATATGTATGGTTGGGTGATTCTAAGTATATGGATGGGCGATTCTAGGCATATGTTTGGCTGAGTGATTCTAGATAAATGTATGGGTGGGTGATTCTAAGTGTATTTATGCCTGGATGATTCTATGTATATGTATGGGTGGTGATTCTAGGTATATGGGTGGGTCATTCAAGGTATATGTATGGCTGGGTGATTCTAAGTATATGTATGGGATGGTGATTCTAGGTATATTGGTGGGTGGATGCTTATAAGTATATGTATGGCTGGGTGATTCTAGGTATGTGTATAGGTGGTTGATTCTAGGTATATGTATGGGTGGGTGATTCTAAGTATATGTATGGCAAGTGAGTGTGATTCTAGGTATAAGTATGGCTGGGTGATTCTAGGTATATGTTTGGCTGTGTGATTCTAGGTATATGTATAGCTGGGTGATTCTAGAAATGTACGAGGGACAATCGGAATGTAACGCCACGTATTTTTCTATAACAGTTGTAAGGATCTTAGTAACACATTTGGATATGGAAAAGCAATATTTGTCCGCATAGGTAGGAATTCGCGCGTGAACATGATATTATAAGATAGTGAGAAAAATATCCATAATGGATAATTTTTTCACACTTAGCACATTGTCAACTGTTTTGCATTTAAAAGCATAATGAAAAAAATTACGCTCATAAATACTTATATTAATGAACAACATATAGTTTTGTATTATTTGCACCCCTGAAGATGATCTTGGAAGAAGATCGAAGGTACTTGGGAAATGAAAATAAAAGAAATTTAAACAGTTATAGCACATTTCTTTCATCCTTTAAAATCAATACACTGAAGGTTATTCGTGAGTATGAAAAGATTTTGCTAAAAATTAGCAGACATATTGTCTGTAATTTATTCAATCAGACATGACTAAAAGAGAATTTTCTGCCTAAATACGCAAATACACACACACACACACACACACACATATATATATATATATATATATATATATATATATATGTTCATATACATACATAAATATATATATATACATACATACATACATACATACATACATACATACATATAAATATATATATGAGTATGTGTGTGTGTGTGGTACACTTATAATTATGTAAGATTGATTCTGGCGAGAAAATATGGTCTAGTAAGACACTGTCTATATTCTATTCTTATATTTTCGAAAAAAAATATCCAAGAAAAGGAGCCAAGATCATAGTTAATAAATAAAAAAATAGTTTGTCTTTTTTCTGTTTTCTTTATAACGCAATCTGAAATTAAAATTTATGACTTTCACTGAAGTATTAAGACTATCTATCTATATCTTTGAGATAAGGCATCATGATTACTTCCATTATTAGGACTGTTATCTTCATCTAACCTGACATATTTACAACGTTTGAATTAATTGGAATTTCGAACTGAATCCTTTATTTCGTACACCGGAATAGATTCTTCTAGTACTTGATGCCTTTAAGATGCCTTTTCTGTGGCTTGTTATTGAACAGACAATTCTTTGGGTCTAGTCACTGGATCAAACCAACATATTTATCCACTGAGCCGTGTGTCCTTGAGGACATTTGCGTATGAATTTTTGGGAATTGTAATCCTAATGTCTCAGTAACTATTTTTACCAGTGCTAATATCGCAATTTTTGATATTATTATTGTATTTTTTTACCTAACCTTATATTGCAATTTTTGTTGTTATTCATTGGATTTCTCTAACACAACTTATTACCGTTGGTCGTATTGTATTCATTTCCATGCTTGGTCGGCTCAAGAGATTTTTGTGGCCTAGCATATGTGCTGATTCCTTAACGAAACCTACAGGCCGGAGCGTACAACGGCCGAAACGTTCTGAATATCGTAAGTTGAGGATAACAGTCCGAATAATGTAACTAATGCAAGTGTTTCATCTTTTTTGTGCCAACTCAGATATATAACCCTATTCGCATTGCAAATATTGAACAACTAAAGGCGATTAAGCGCTTTGACGAATCCCCGGAAAGGCAAAATGACGACGACGCCCCCAAAAAAGATTTTTAGATTGCTGCTTCTAGTTTTATAGGGTTTATATCGCGTTGAAACACTGGTTCTCATACGATCACCGAAGCTAAGCAACGTCCAACCTGGTCAGTACCTAGATGGGTGAATGCTTGGAAATACTAGGTGCTGTAAGCTTGGATGTGTGGCTGGTGTAATGGATAATGGCTCGTAATTAGAAATCGGAGAGCTGAGTTCCATTTCAAGTCGGTTTCGGTATATTCCCTTACGCGTAAATGCCTTTGGGAAAGGCATGAAACCACCTTTTTCCGCCAAGCTATGGGTTAATTAGTACAACTTGTATGAATAAAAATCATTATTATCTCCAAAACATTATTACAGTCTTAAACAATTTTCTGGCTTTAAATAGCTTGAAAAGGGTTGATAACCCGTAGAAAACAAATTAATCAATCAAAACGCAGTCTTATATATAGATGCTTAATTGATATATGTTGTAATAATTTATATTTCCCAAACAAAAACAAGTCCAAGTATCAAAGCTATAATTAAAGTTAATTTCCTTAGTCTTTGTCTTTCCTGTTTGATAATTGATATTACCTAAAAATAAAATGAATCCCATGTGAAAAACGTCATAGCAGCTTCAGACAATTAAATAAATAAATAAAAACATATTGGAAAAAATTGATAACGATTTTTGAGAAGTCTCTGTGTCACGTGACACCCTGAGTAACATTGCACTATAATCAATTGGAAAGCGAATTGATTTAGAATGTTTTATTGCTAAACCATCATATGGGAATAATTTGCTAGCTGTCATGATAATCGCATAATTAAACTGCATTCAATCTGTGGAGATTCTGTGTGAACTGCTTCGACATTGACGTTAGTACCGCTACTCATTAGGAAAAACAACTTCATTAAATATTATTTTATTTAATTTAATAAAGTGTCATGACAATATGTCGAAAACCTTTTCTGAACGTTGCATAATACGGCAACAGGAATCAGAAAGTAAAAAAAAAACTAAAAGAAAACAAAAATTCTCCTGATATTCACTTTCAGTTTTGCCTTCCCTGTCACAAAATACGTTTATTGAATTTATTGAATAAATTTACTCTTTAGTATTTCAAGATATTTCTGTGCAGTTTTGTTAAATGTATCTGTTGAAATGAGATGCCAGTGTTATTTTCATTTTTGCGTCATTTAGACGATAATTTATCCATCGTACCCTGTATATGTACATATGTTATCGGCCACACACGAACTACATTCTCTTGTAAGTTGACACGTCATTTTTTCAGTCTTAACAAGGGCCAAGAGCCACTTGAGGTAGGAAATTAGATAGTAAGAGGTACAGTTTATGCGGATAAGTGGGGAAAATTACTTTTAACCCCAGACATGAAAAGGTTAGGATTGCAGAGATCGGAAAAGTATATTGTTGGAGATCGCTTCCAGAAAGTAGGCGTTCGTTTTGTTTTCCTTTTCACAAAATAAATATCACAATTGATTTGAATTGGAGGACACATGTGATACACGCATTTATTGAAACCGATAGATTCTTTCTTTTCTGAAAGTAGGAAAAGGCCATTTCAGATTACATCACGACACAATTTGTTCTATATTGAATTGATATTATCGGTATAATTAGGAGCTATTAATACCATATCGCATTAATTTTTGTCCCCAAGACCCTTCACTTACTCATTTCTAAAAACACCACCATACCTCGCTATTTTTTCACCCTTTACAAGGCCTCGGCGTGGGCTCCTCGGAGTGGGCGCCTCGGAGTGGGCACCTCGGAGTGGGCGCCTCGGCGTGGGCTCCTCCGAGTGGGCGCCTCGGAATGGGCACCTCGGAGTGGGTGCCTCGGCATGGGCACCTCGGAGTGCGCGCTTCGGCGTGGGCTCCTCGGAGTGAGCACCTCGGAGTGGGCGTCTCGGCGTGGGCGCCTCGGAGTGACGTCATAGTTAGCAAGCTGGTCTTGCTAAAACTATTAAAACTGAATAACGATTTCGATCCTCACTAGGTGCTAAATACTTTCGGCCATGTGCCATGATATGTCCCGGAAAGTGATATATATTGATCGAAGTAGCTAAGTGGTTTTGGCTACTGTAACAAAGTAGTACGCAGTAGCAGTAATTGACTGGTACTCGTTGTAGTCGGAGGTAATAGGTGTAGACGGAGTAAAATGGGCGTCGTCATAGACTTAAACTCTGTCGTACCTACACGTCCGTCTGTATTTATGACGGACACCAGCCAATCATATTCCAGTGAGGGGGAACTCAGGTGTATGCATATTCCATTATATCATGACACATCTAAGCGTCGCTTAGAAAATCAATACAAGGCCGAGGAGCCACTCGAGGCAGACGGATACATGTTAAGAGGCAAAATTTATGTGGATATGTGAAGAAGATAACGGTTGAACTTAGACATGTACAGGTAAAGATTGTTGCGATCGGGAAAGCATCCACTTGGGAGTCGGTTCTACAATGCAGCGGCTCGTGGAAAGAAGATGCGCAAGTGGAACTGAATCTTACCAATGGAATACGAAGAGCTAATAAGACATATCTATCCCTGAAGAAGGTCGAAACGCTGTTTCTATAATATACTACAAATCAAGTTGCAAACAATATTTCGGATAAATCAATCTGTTTTAATGACAACTATTTATGTAAATATTTTTGTAAATTTAAAAAGAAAATAAAGAATTAAAATAACTATTTTCGCTGAATAATGTAATGGAAATTATCTTGAATATATCGATTCTCAATTATCTAAACGTGCACTGTCACCCGGCGGCGCAATTTCTTTATGAAACGAAAAGAACAGACAGCATGAGAAATAAAACTATGTCGCTAGAATTTGATGCGCGTACGTAAATTGCCTGTTGCGTTCGAGGCTTCGAACGTTTGCGGCGTTCGCGCGCATGTCAGCTTCCGACGGACGACATCGCTTCCCGCGCTATTGATCACATGGACAGGTCTCACGTGACTATGTCCCACACGTATCAAGATCGGCACGTAGCGGCAACTTTGTGCAACTGGGAACGACATGGGAAGCCTTTGTTCCGGGACGACGGTGCGGTGTGTTGCGGGAACGCGATGCTTGTCGTGCGTTGAGTGAGCCGCTCGTCGTTTCGTCTTAAACCACCTACCTAGTCTTCTTTCCAATCCACCCGCTCCAGTTTCCGTTAAGTCCCCCCCACCACTCCCTCCATCCAACACACACACACACACACACACACACACACACACACACACACACACACACACACACCACTAGCCAGTTCTTCCGCAAAACGCCGGACAGGCCATTTTGACCTTTCTGTGAACTGCTTCGGATGTTGACGCCCGCATGTAAACTTCCTCTTAGCCTCGACACGCAATGTGCAGAGGGCTATCAATGATTCGCACGCGAGGAGGGCATGATTACCCAGAAAAGGAGATGGACGGAAAGGAATTAAGGGGGAAAAGAGCGAATTAAATGCAGGAAGGAAATAAATGAAAACGAGATAAGGATAAGTCATGATCAGAAGAGAATGAAGTTATTAGAAAATCGTCTGTGGTGCTGCCGATGACGTGCATAAGAAAATAACGCCACTGGTGAGAGTAATTCTAAGGATAATATACATGTTGACCATTGTAAATTCAACTACTAAAAATTCGCTACCATAATTTGAGTTGGCGTAAATTTAAGTTTCACTAGTTGTCTCACCAAAGCGCAGTTACTGTTTTTTAGTAGCAGATATTTTATGACTTTAACAAATTCCTATGGTTCCGTTTTACGGCTATCCGGTTAAGTTAGTCACATATCTCTAACCAGGGAGAGATATCCATGCTAAATCCATGAGATATCCATGGTAAATATTCAAATTTAATTTTATAATTTGGAAGATTGGCATAATAAAATCCTGTCATATTAATTCCCCATTATTTACAATATATGTGAGCAAGGAAGACATTTTAAAGAACAAAGACACGTTGAAATATTTGACACGCGTTATGAGGAATTACGCCTTGCAAAAATGAACACGACGTCACCTAAGATTAATTTCTTACCTGCTATTTCTTTTGTTATCATACGCAACATGTTCACTCTACAACGCTCTATATCAGGGATCAGCAACCTTTTGCTAATTATTTGCCAACTTAGGGTTTTAAAATCATTCATTCTGTCAACAGCATAAAGAATTTTATACAATCAAGATCAAAAAATATATTGTAGAACAGTTACGTTGAATACTAGACCAGGGGTTGGCAAGCTTTTGCTATGTGCCGACTTAGAGTTTTAAAATATTCAGTTTAACAACAGCATAAGTATTTTTATACAAGTCAAAGTCTATATACCTGTTCTGCAATATAATTTATATCGTAATATATACAATAATATGTAAGCCACATTAATAGAAATAAACTGTTTTTAAAAGTTTGCTTTTTTAAGTTTTGAAACAGTTAAATATCTTCTTTGCTTTGTAGTAGTTATTGGTTCGGACTTCGTGATATCATTTGCGGCGGCGTGACATTGGAAATTGCTTGGCGTGCCACGTGTGGCACGCGTGCTGTATGTTGCCGACGTCTGATTTGCGGAACTCAACACAATTGAGCTAGCTAAAAAGTTGGCATTTAGTGCTGCTTTTAAGCTAGATAATAATATTGTTAACTCCTCATTTTATATCATGAACTACTTTAAAAACGATTCCAACGGAGCTATAGATAGTCTAGTTCAGCGGTCGGCAATCCACGGCACGCAGTGCCACACGTAGCACGACAAGCAATTTTCAATAGCACGCAGCTGCAAATGACATCACGAAGTCCGAACTAATGACTACTACACCGCAAAGAAGATATTTACCTGTTACTCACTCGTTGAACTCCCAACTTGTTTCACCTTCTAAGTGCACCGCTAACAAGGACAAGAAATAATAGACAAGGAAATCTTTCCCTGGACGTGATCTTTTATTAATTCTATAACTACTCACTTAAAGAATTCTTGAGGCGCTCAAGGAAATATTTGAGTAAGCCGTCTATCAGGAACTTTTTTTTAATTATTCAAAGACACTTTTATATAGATATTGCAACTGTCTCTTTCTGATTTTAAATATAAGTGTCTTTGTTCTTTAAAACATCTTCCTTGCTCACATATACTGGATACTCAGCATCCTTCTGTAGAATCTCATCTCACTCGCTAAATTTCTCAAGTATATATTCTATATATTACTATATAAAATATATTGCCGAACAGGTATATTGACCTTGTCTTGTATAAAAATACGTATGCTTTTGGCACACTGAATGATTTTAAAACCCTTAAGTGGGCACATAGAAAAAGGTTGCCGACCCCTGCCGTAAATCACAAACTCCACTAAAAGTCGAAACATCTCGTCAAGATCTCCCACTTTAACACTGGTTCCTTGGCATTTTGAAGAAATGAAATTTATTTTCTCAATTCTCAAAGTTTAGCAGATATTTTAAACTGGACTTAAAACAAAATGGTTGAAATTTACATAGTTTTATGATACTTTAAACTCAATAATAAATGAAAAGCTTACAAATTTTTTTTCAGTTATTTTAAAATTTCAATTTTTAAATGTTTCCTTCTCATCCGTACACAGATCCCAATGTTAAACGTTCAAGCACTAGATTAAGAACAGACTTACAATCCCGACATCATCCTGATTCCCAGAACTTACAATATGTCTTTGAAGAGCAAGTGTGGTCGGAGTTTCAGACACACGGACGATAAACAGACTGACAGGATTTGCAGTTTATTCATTTAGATTACACAGATTTTAATTTTTATTTGTAATGCAAGCTCTTGTAATCATTATTATTACTTATATTATACAATATTACTTACATCAAACGCAATAATAAAAACGCAATAATCATATTTTTTATTATACATGTTTCTTCCTCACATTTTTCAAAATGCGTAACGACGAAAACCCAGTGTGCATCAATTTATTTATTTACCGTCAAATCGAGTGATACAACATTCCAGCCAATCGGATGATCTTTTACAATGACACACCCACATAGCCTCTTCAGCTAACAAGTACTTGACAAACAGTCGAAATTTTTGTTTATAGAAAATTTCTAACTTCGGTTATGAACTGAATAAATATACATGGTGTCCATAAAGTTCATGTGCACTTTAAAAAATTATAACTTTATTTGTATTTGCGATAGAAATAATTTGTAAAAAAAGGATTAGAAATAAGTGAATCTATATTTTTTAAGGTTTTATTGAAATTTTATTTAAGTTTCCATATGTCCTCCATCATTAGCAATACAAATGGTAATACGATTTTGCAGTTCACTGAAAATATTTGCCAACTGATTTAGAGTAATGCCTGAA
Source organism: Acanthosepion pharaonis (assembly GCA_903632075.3). Classification (NCBI taxonomy): domain Eukaryota; kingdom Metazoa; phylum Mollusca; class Cephalopoda; order Sepiida; family Sepiidae; genus Acanthosepion; species Acanthosepion pharaonis. The sequence goes on from CAHIKZ030003885.1 coordinate 1,800,566, forward strand.
ATCACATTAGTTATTTTAGCTATACTTAAAGCTAGGTACATTAAACTTTATAACATTGCTCTCCCTGTTTTCACTGTCTGGACAAGGGATTGAACTCACAAATAATATAACATTCACAAACCAACGCTTTAATCCAGTAGCCTATTGTTCTGTGAGATCTCTAAGTGTCCCCGTAGATTAAATAAAAGTTTCAGTTCGAAATTGCCTAAAGTTTAACTGGATCGACAAGCAGCTGGAAGGCACATTGGGTGAAACGTTGTGTTAAAAACAAGGAAGATAAAGATAATAGTTCATATGTCAGTAAAGGCGATAGAATGCCAGGAACTTGTGGAGAGCCGTGATCTGTCATGTCACAAGACAAGTGATGGATTTATAATTACTGTCACATTTTTACGATCATTTTAATTTCCTTGATTATCAATCTTGTTTTCATCAATTATAGATGTGCGTGTGGTGTAATGAATAACGGTTACGAATGAGAAATCGGAGAGCTGAGTTCGAATTCTAGTCAAGTTCTTCACATTCATTTAAGCGCAACTAACCGTAGGAAAGGTATGTATTCATCTCTTCTCTCCCAGTTAAATAGTAGAGGAGTTTGGGCTCTTCAGCCATGGCTGGTAACCAGTCTAGGAGAAGTACGATTCTTTATTAAAAACATTGTTACTCTGACAAAACATAGTACGCAGACGGTGAAGTTCACTTTGACCCTATGATTCTAATTGCAGTTGGATTTCTTATTTCGCTATATGCAAATAAATCAATAACATTGAGATAGAAAGATTGTGTACCGCCATTCACTTAAGGAAAAAAGAATTTGGCTCTATTAAAATCAGCATATGAACATTGCCATTTACCAGCTCTCAAACACGGACTGTTTATCTCAATAGACTGTCAACAAACTCCCCAGTTTGATCTTTTGATAGGCCGACTAATATCAAGTGATTTTCTAAGTGGCCATGGCGTACTATACTGCAGACCTGCTCATGGTGTAAACTGAGAAATAGAACTGGAGATCTATTGAAAAATATTTGATTTTTAGAAACGTTAGAAGATAATTATGTTAACTATTTTAAAAAATACTTAGTATAATATTGTGACCCATAAGTAAGGATAATAGGATGTTTTGAAACTTAAATAAAGCAAAATGTGTATTTTTCTTGTGGAAACTGATAAGTATTAATTAAAACAAAGATGTAGTTAAGATTTCTGGTAAAAAGATATGATCCACATAATTTTAAAAGAGAAACATCACCATTTACAGGTCTCACTGAAACATTTATTCAATCTACTCCTAGGGAATGCAAAAAGAATCAGGTTCAAATTTCTGTTAAAATTACTGGGTTTAACAAGCAGTACCTGAAGAAGACTGAAGGGCATCAGCCGAAACGTGTATATGACAATCATTCATCTCAGAAATAAAGACAGATAAAACAAAATCATTCTAGGAAAGTTTCAAAACATTTGAAGCTGGTTCATTTTCTGGATGTGCAATATTTGCAAAAGTTTTTCAAATGTATTTTGCAAAAATATGAGCTTGCTTTCTCTCCAGGTTGAAAAAATTGAAACTCAGAAATAAGCATAAAAATATAACTTAATGAATTATAACAAACCTTTTCCTTTATTCGATGGAAAAGGATGAAACAAAAAAAGTGACGATTAGCAAGTCTGGTCAGCAAGAAGCTTTAGGTTTCCACAGTCAATTGAATTAGTATATTTTCCATACTTTTCCTAATAAAATGGATTTCATTGTCACTGGGCTGATTATTATTTCTTGTAATATATCCAGCTATGTATACGAGAGCCATTTTTATTTCATCAGAAAGGGAAAGTTTATGAACTTTCCTCACAAAGATGCACATTGATGACCTGGCTTAACATCAAAAGCACCCATATTTACATTCTGATTTAAAAAGTAATCATGTCTGCTTAATAAGCAGTTTTTCAATGCACTGTTGGACATTTATAAAACACTTGCCATCTGATCCTTGACGAAATTTACTAAATTATTTTTCTAATGGATCAGTTATAAATTGCCCAAGTATCACATATTTATGGCATATAGCTAAAAGGTGTCAACATAGACTAAACAACTCCATTGCAAGTATGGTTTATGGTAGTACCAGTGTGTTTGGATAATTGTTTTATACGATTACTCTGACTGATAGCCATATTAAGAACCATTCGACCAAGCTCAATGATAAAATCAATTCGGAGATCTGGTTTCAGAGGGTCATTGCATAGTTTATCAATTTGAAGGGTCTTAACATTTAGAATTCTCCCCCATGTCAAAACCTTGTTTATGGAGATGACAGTGTTATGAATAATCAAGACTGGTTTCTCCTTCTCTTGTTACTCTTCTCTTTGAAAGAACTATTTCTTTTTACTGGGACTATAAAAGGACACTATACACGAACCTTGTATTCGCAAATAAAGCTTTCTTAAAGCCTACGCCTGCGTACTTTTGTAATTACAGACAGTATCATTCTTGTCCGCACTTATTTCAGACTGAATTCATTTTTTTTTCTTCTGAAAACGCTCTGAGGCAAGTAGAAACCCGTTTTCTTTCTATGGGTTTTGAAGCAATGAAAATTTCATTTAAATATGAAAGTTTAACTAGTCTTTCATAGTCAAAACGATATAATTGTTGAAGATATGCCCATTTTGCCACTTGTTTTACTCCATTATCATTAAACATTAATTTTCTTTTCTATGAGCCACAAATTGAGAATATTTTTCAACAAATGAACATAATCAAAAAGCAAATAATTGTTAATGTTTTCAGGGAGTGTGGGATATAATTTACAAAAACTTGATTTATTCGGCTGCCACCACATATAATTTGCAATCAGTTGATACAGAAGTAATTGCCTGGACTATTAATTCAATTTGTTCAAATAAAAAAGGTTGATGTGAATTTTGAAATTGGAATCAATCTTGTAACAAAGTTTGTATCCCCCCCATTACGACATATCAACATTATTCCAAGTACTGTTTGAACAAGTAGAGATGGATTGTCGATTGACTCACCAAATAGTTGTTTGACATGATACAGTAATATCTTCCTGATATATATATATCATCATGCACCATTTTGACTGGCATTAAGAGTATTAAATACAGATAGAAAAAAAAAGTTTTTTTTTTATTAAGTTGTGAATCCTTTGATTGCTTCATAACTTTCGTTTTTCCCCTAAATTTGAACTTAGCACTGGCCATTCTGATTGGTTGATTGGAATAAAAACAAAACAAGCTGCTATCTCCTCTCTTTTCTTTCCTACTCTTTTTCTTATTCTTCCTTTATTCTTCCTTTTTTCGGGATAAAGAGGTTGCATGTTGTTTTTAAATCTCAATATATTGTCTATTCACCAGTTATTTAGTGACACCTGATGGGGTGTGTTAATACATGTCGAAGCATGATTGCATTTGTGTAGCGTTTTTACATGTGTTTGATGCAATATCCTAAAATAAAGAATATTGCTCTAATTTTGTATTGAATCCTCTTAAATTAAATTTTACGAACGTCGGAATTGGATTCTATTCATTCTCATTTCATTCACACACACACACTCACACAAACACACACACACACACAAACACACACACACACACACACACACACACACACACACACTCACACACACACACACACACACACACACACACACACACACACACACACTCACACACACACACACACACACACACACACACACACACTGTGAGAGAGTGTGTGTGTGTGTAAAGGTTAATGTTCAGAGTTGAATCAGACCAGGGAACAGTAGTATTAATAAAGTGCTCAATACACGGTTTTTTCATGAAGTTGCCAATCTTTTGATGTCATCATTCTTAATGTTACTAATGATGGTAATTGCAAATCCTGTTATACAAAGAAGTAGTAGTCAAAAGCACGTATTACTACATCTGAGCTGTATTTCTTTACAACCATTTTGGGGGCCATTTCTGAAAAATGCTGACTCAAGATATCCTTCTTATGATCAAAAGCCATAGAATTAAAATATCGGATATTTTCTCTTAATGTTGTCAACCATATTTATACGGTTTTTGGACAGGCTGCTAATATAACACTTAACTTCATAATGAAAGGTTTCAAACCGCAAGTTTTTATAAATTTTCAAAATAAAGAGAAGGAAAATTTTCGAGGACTAAACAGTTAAAATAGTTTCAGCCAACAATGCTACAACTGGATTCGCAAAATCTTTTTTTTGTTGTTGCATAGACTTTCATTCAAATTTGTATAATTAATATTATCTAATTCTAAAATGGAATTTATTTCATCAATTAGATTTTGGAACGGTACTGGAGGGTGTTGTTATTTAGCTCTTTGTCACACCTGGCCATACACATGGCGGATTTTCGGGGTGCATTTTTCGATGAATTTCTATGGTATCAAAATTTGAAGGCTAATGTAGATGACAATTAAGAGTATTGTTTGTAAAATTCAGATTGGCATTTGGAACTATTTTTCCCCATCGCTCTCTCATTTTTGTCTTTTGGAAAATAATAAACAGATATTTTATTCATCTCGCCTACAGTTTTGCCTTTCTGGCTTCTGTAATTTATTTTGCAGACAATGACTCGGCACATATATCTATATCGATATCTATATGCCTATATCTATCTATCTATCTATCTATCTATCTATCTATCTATCTATCTATCTATCTATCGGCGGATATGCAATATAATTGGCCCTGTTCTGGCATCTCGTCTACAGTCACTTTCTCACAGACGCGCCGTCGCCTCCCTCTGTCTTTTTTACAAATACTTTCATGGCAATTGTTCCGAGGAGCTGCATTCGCTGGTTCCCGGACTCCATGAGTTCAAGCGCCCTACGAGGCTGGCATTCCGCTCTCACCCTTTCACTGTCGAAACTACTAAATGTAGCCGTCTCTTCTACTCCAATAGCTTCATGTCTCGCACCTCTCGCCTGTGGAACCCCCTTTCGTATTCCAGTTTCCCTGAGAGCTATAATCTCCAACTATTCAAATGTAATGTCAATTGACATCTCCAGTTGCCTTGATCTATCCACTATCCTTCTCTCCATACTTTCCTCTATCACTCCTATCTGATCTTGCTCCAAATCTTCTGTAACCCCTTGCGTCCTAGTGGCTTCCTGCCTTGCTTGGGGTGAAACGCTTAAAATATATATATATATATATATATATATATATATATATATATATATATATATATATATGTATACATATGCGGTTGGTGTAGTTTGGTATCCCCAAGCCGGAATCTAAATTCCTTTACATACAAGTAAAGGATTTGGTCATGAATAAACACCCATCGCGGCCCATTTATCCTTAGAGAGATAACTCAGGACCTCCCCTTGTCACCAACCCAGTCTCCTTATCTCCCCGATTGCTATCTAAACTAAATTCAAAGCCCTTGATTCCGAGGCAATCCGTCTAGGGCTGAAGAAGACTAGCATAATGTTATGACGGTTTGAAATAAATTATAACCACATGCCTTATGTCCATCATCTTTTCATGTTGACTTGAATATCGTCTAATGTTAATTATGTTTTATGAATATGTCCTGAAGATGGTCTACTAGACCGAAACGTCCGACGTTGACATTATATTAACATTAAAGCAGCATAATTGCATATTAGGATTTTTTTTTTTTTTCCGTATATTTTTCTTTCATATATATATATATATATATATATATATATATATATATATATATATATATATATATATATGTGTGTGTGTGTGTGTTTGTGTGTTTGTGTGTGTGTGTGTATATATATATATATATATACAGAGAGAGAGAGAGAGAAAGAAAGAAAGAAAGAAAGAGAGAGAGAGAGAGTGAGAGAGAGACTTTTAATTCACTCTATCTCTTCCTTTTATTTTTGGTTTGAGGCCTCATTTTTTTTTAACTAGACAAACCGGTGTTTCAACGTGATGCCAAATGTCTTATAGGCATATATATCTGGTTCGCCTGCGATCGAAGTTAAGCTACGTTGATCGTGGTCAATACCTAGATGAGTGACCGCTTGAGAATACCAGCTGCAGTAAGGTTGGGTTTGCTGGTAGAGTAATGGATAACGGCTTGGAATTGTTAATCGTGGAGCCGAGTTTCAATTCCAGTTGGTTTTGTTATATTCATTCATGCGCAAATATTCTTGGGAAATGTGGGAATCCGCTTTCCCCCAGCTATGGGTTAATTAATAAGACCTGTATCACTAAAGTTAGGAGGCGCGGATTGGGGAATCGGAGAGCCGAGTTCGAATTCCAGTCGAATTCATTATATTCACTTACGTGCTAATACCCTTGGGAAAGGTATGAATCCTCGTCTTCTTCCTCCAGCTACGGGTAAATAGCAGGAAAAAAAACGGGTTCTATAGACTTGGATGACAACTGGTCTACCGCAGAAAGAAATGGCAATCTACTACGGGAAAAAACATCTGCCTCGTCAGTTATGTATTGAAAGATACATGAACGCCTAGGCGTGTATCTCGCATGGCACATAACTGAATGGCTGATCACTAAACTCATTATTAAATCAAAAGATTCTTACAATCTAAAAATATTTTCTGGCTTTAAATAACCTGTTGATAAGTAGTAAAACCATACAGGTAGTAAATAGCATATCAAAACTCCGAGATCTGCTTAAACGATTCGGGAAGTGGAACGGACTGAAACAATATATACCTAAAATTAGTCCATTAATTTTAACTTGGTTGGCAAAATATTCCTTGAAATAATATCCAGATAAAACGGCCATTTTTTATGATTTACGAAACATTCTAACGCAAATAAAATAAATAAATAATAATAATAATAATAATCTGGTAAGTAAATTTTTGAAAGACACCATATTTAGAAAGTGACATCATTTTTAAATGGGATGTACGGGGGCGGGGGGCTCCAGAAGTTTCCTGTTTTAAAACGGAACGAAAAATATTTTCGATACTACCCAATAATATGTTCGATCCGAAAGGAAAGACTGAAATTACTCCGATTTGATGGCATCGGTTTACGCTTGTAACAATCAATAAAATTCGGAAAAAGTATTTTTCTTATTTCTTTTGAAAAAAAGAATCTTCCTTAGATCAGCAAACTTAAGGTTTCAAACAATTGATTGGTTCCTCACTCCATGCGAGGTCTCAGCTCAGAACAAACGTTATTTTCAGAGTTAATAAAAAGCAGATTTAATTAGAAATCTTCCAGAGATATTTCTTCCAAAAAATATTTCTATTTTCTTACCATTTGATTTTTGTACTCATCTGATATTCAACATTTTTTTGTTCACTATCAAACTCTTATTTTACTCCACCTTTGTTCCTCGCTGAATTTTGACTGTTATCTTTTGAATTTAGCGTTTTGGTATTTCTTCGTTTGATTCTTTTATTTTGAATTTAATATTTTGTTGCCAGCGAAATAGTTTACAGCATTAAGAATAGAATCATACTTCTTTTTTCTTCATTTTCATTTATTTAATTATCTTCCCCTTTTCAGAAATGCCCTTCTTGTTTTAATATGCTATCATTATTGCTTTTTTAACCGTTTCTTTTTTTTCAAACTATTTTCTGATTTTTATATTTTTAATTTGAATTGCTTGTCTTACGTTTTTCTATTAATTTTTCCTTTGATTTCCTTTATACTACTTCTATTTTCAATAATTTCTGTCTTTTATTATGCCTTTTCATTTTTTCTTTCTCTCTTTCTTTTCTTCTTTCTTTCTCGAGTCTGTTTACTTTGCTGTTCTTTCTCTCTTTCTTGATTTCCTTCTTTCTTTCTCGTGCATGTTTACTTTACAGTTCTTTCTTTCTTTCTTTCTTTCTTTCTTTCTTTCTTTCTTTCTTTCTTTCTTTCTTTCTTTTTCTACTTATTCCCTGCTCCTGATCTTTTCATTATTGTACACTCTTTTGATTTTCCTTTCTTTCTTTTTCTTTCTGTACCAATCCAGTTCTTTCCGATATATCCGCTTTTTATTTGTCTACATTCTTTCTTTCTTTCTTTCTTTCTTTCTTTCTTTCTTTCTTTCTTTCTTTCTTTCTTTTGCTTGCTTATTCTATTCTATCTTACTTTTACTTTCTTTTTTCTCCGTCTTTCTTGTTCTTTCCATTATTTATTTCCTTTCTTTCTTTCTTTCTTTCTTTCTTTCTTTCTTTCTTTCTTTCTTTCTGCCTGTTTACATTACATTTCTTTCGGTTTCATTTTTCAGTTCTTTTTTCTTTCTTTCTTCATTCTTACCTTTCAGTTTTGTTTTTTTCATTTTTAATTCTTCCTTTTTTATTTCTTCGTCATTTTAAATTGTTATTTTTCTATTTTCATTTACTTCTTTTTATTTTTTTATTTTTATCGATTCTGACTGTCTATTTTTCTTTTCTGTCTTTTTCTTTGTTATTGTTTGCTTTTTAATTCTTTCTTTCTGTCTTTCTTTCTTTCTGTCTTTCTTTCTTTCTTTATTTCTTTCTTTCAATGGTTCCTCTTTTCATTTTCATTTTTTCATCTGTCTTTGAATTCGTCCTTTCAAAAAACGAAAGAAACTTTTGCACTGCCCAAAGGAACACTTGAGAATCGGGAGAAATGAAACAGAAAATTAATATATATATATATATATATATATATATATATATATATATATATATATATGTGTGTGTGTGTGTGTGTGTGTGTGTGTGTGTGTGTATAGATAGATAGATAGATAGATAGATAGATAGATAGATAGATAGATAGATTATACAGAAAAAATCCAAAATAACCTTATGTGGGTATAGTTTATTTCAAACCGGCACAATCTTATGCAAACTTCTTCAGCCCTAGACTGACTGCCTCAGAATCAGGGGCTTTGAATTTAGTTTAGATACCAGTCGGGGAAATAAGGAGCCTAGATTGGTAACAGTTGGAGGGCGTGAGGTATCTCTCTAAGGATAGATGGGCCGGGATTGGTGTTTATTTATGTGCAAAGTCTTTACTTGTATGTAAATGAAATTAGATTTCAACTAGGGGATATCAAACTATATCAACCGCATATATGTTTTGATAGGATAAAAATAAATTGTATTTAGACAATAAGGATTATATATATATTATATATATATATATATATATATATATATATATATATATATATATATAGAGAGAGAGAGAGAGAGAGATAGATAGATAGATAGATAGATAGATAGATAGATAGATAGATAGGATTTTATATTATTAAATGGTAGGTGAATTAAAGACAAAACAATATAGAAGAGATTATCTAAATAATAGATTCCCAAAATCTGCAAGTATTACCGAAAAACCCAATGGAATAAATCATGCTGTACAACGCATAATATACCAACATACATACATACATACATACATACATACATACACATACACATACATATATGTACCTACACTCACACACACACACAAATATATACATATATATGAAAATTTCTCTGATTTAACCAGTAGAGAAGACAATATTTATGAATAAATTTTTCTATTGTCATTTTTATTCATATATATATATATATATATATATATATATATATATATATATATACCATCCATTTACTATTTGCACAATTAAGGCTCGGTTAAATTATTAGGAATACAAAGCTTAAGAGGAAGATATTAAAGTAAACATTTAATGAAAGGGTGTGGCATCAGTTGTGGGGCTGTTGTTTTTTTTGGAGGTAGTAAATAGACACAGAGGTCAACACCAAGCTGCAAGAGTCTGTTTGAAGTTTCGAAAATATTTATTTACGTATGTATGTGTTTTGAAAAATTGAAAACACTATATAAATACATACATGCAACAAGCTATTTCTTATTTAACAGTTAAAATATTTAATCCTTGCAAAGCGCTCGGATAAAAAGAACATTAGGAAAGTTTTTATATAATTTATCATCTTAAAAGAAAAAGAAATAGATCGCATGATAAATTGTATTAAAAAAAACTAAGTAAAAGCAATTTGTCTGTCGAATTCAATGAAATGTCCATGAAAGAAGGATTGCTGCATAAATAAATATATATATATATATATATATATATATATATATATATATATATATATATATATATATCGAGAGAGAGATTTGAATTAGCGGTTAATTGTAAACATATCATACCTTTGATTGTACACTCTTGCAAGACTTTGAAATTTGACAATTGCTTCTTCTTATATTTTAGTTAAAGCTTGTTGCACCATGTAAGCCTTTTATTTTTCAGTAAGATGAATTCCCCCCTTAATTTGAACAGCGTATGCCATTCCGATTGGTTGATCGGAATAAAAACAAAACAAACACTGTTACTATCTCCTCTCATTTCTTTCCTACTCTTTTACTTATTCTTCCTTTTTTCGGGATAATGAGGTTATATGTTGTTTTTAAATCTCAATAAATTGTCTACTCACCAGTTATTTAGTGACACCTGATGAGGTGTGTTTATACATGTCGAAGCATGATTGCATTTGTGTAGCGTTTTTACATGTTTTTGATGCAATATCCTAAAATAAAGAATATTGCTCTAATTTTGTATTGAATCCTCTTTTAAATTAAATGTTACGAACGTCGGAATTGGATTCTATTCATTCTCATTTCACACACACATACACACACAAACAAACAAACACACACACACACACACACACATATATATATATATATATGTGTGTGTGTGTGTAAAGGTTAATGTTCAGAGTTGAATCAGACCAGGTAACAGTAGTATTAATAAAGTGCTCAATACACGTGAGAAAAAATATAAGCAAAAATTAAAATAACATGTAGAGCTCTTAAGTTTAAAAATCCGGAGGTTAATTAAAATACGCAACGATGGTTTTAACCTGACGAAAAAATTTATAACATTTATACCCGCATTTGCAAACTATGCCAATATGAGAAATTAGCAGTTATGACATTCACGGACCCCAAAAATCTTTTAAACCAAAAATCAGAAAATTTAAGCCCTTGCCCTCATATAAAAAATACTAAGTGAATACGAAGCCGGTTGAAAAATATCTAAAATGTTACCCTTTAGACATGCGGCCCACCACATCATCCATCGCTACATATTTGCTTTCCGTTTCACCGTATACATTTACAATACACTTGCATTTCATTTCCTTCCTTTTCCTTTCTTTCCTTCACCTCCTTTTCCTCTTCCCTTCCAATTACACCCAATGTCTTGCCTTTTAATCATCATACGCCTGTTATTTTTTTGAAAGATAATTATGTAGCATTCCTTGTGTGTTTTTTTTTAATAAAGCGTTAAAGTGGTCATAAAAGTATCGCCGGAAGAGACCGTCAGGTCGAAACCGTAGTCGCGTATTTTAATTGACCTCCTTATTTTTAAACTATATATATATATATATATATATATATATATATAGTTTTTTCGGTCAAATCATGTTATAAGATTAATTCTGTTTCAATTACTATTGAGCCTGATCAATACAAAGAGGAATAATCGATTGGGAACATCATGGGCTGTAATCTTGGATGTGCGTGAGGTGTATTGGCAATCTGCTCAGAATTAGAAATCGGAAAGCCGAATTCGAATTACAGTTGTATTTTGAATTTCGTTATAGTCATTTACTCATTCGATAACAGGTATGAATCTCACCCTTCTCCCCCCACTTAGCTAAGTAGGTAAATAGCAGGACACACACACACGCACACACACACACACTCATATATATATATATGTATATATATATATATACTCGTTTCGAAAAAATCTCGAATTTTTGATTTGCCAATAATTAAATCAATCTTGAGGGAAAAAAAGGTTTTAAAAAAAGAAAGAGCTACAAACATAGAAGTCTGTCGAAAAAAATCGCACAGGTTTGAAGCCCAAAGAAAAAAACCCGATACGAAAAACAACTAACTAACAAAAGAGCTCAATACAACCGTAGAGCAGACCTAGATAAACTTTTTAGTTTAGGTGAAACCTAGGTAGGTTGTCTGGCTCACTAGGTTTGTTTATCTATCTATCTATCAATCTATCTATCTATCTATCTATCTATATATATATATATATATATATATATATACACACACAATGGGGGAAAACAAATATCCGTACACACACAAATTTTTAATTTATTGTATTTCTAAAGAATATACATACTTTTCATATAAATAACAGTACACAGATGAAAAATAAAAAAATATGCATGGGAAACAAAAAAATGATTTAATAGAAATAAATCCAATCTATCTATTTTAATGGGGGAAAGAAGTATTTGTACACTTCATATTTTAAAACGTTTAAATTGCTTTAATTCTCTAGATTATTCAACTGGAATATTCTAGAATGTTCCAACAATGTTATCAGTGGTTATTTTTAGCCCCAAAATTACCAACAGGATATTATTTAATTGATATTTGTGCAAGAAGGTTATCATCACGGCAAGAGATAAAGAATTGACAAATTCGCCAAAGTAACTGATTGTTAAACTTTGGAAAGAAGGTAAAAGTTACAGGAAAATCTCAGACAACTTGTATCTTCTATTTATCTCCGGGAATTCATTCAATGCAAGGTATATTAAAGTCAAAACTTTTGAAAACCCAAGAAAAACAGGTACACGATAGAAGATTTCTTCAAGATCTTTGAAGAAATTATTATCAAATTTAATGATTTCGGTTGAAAATAAAGATAATGATCATACACACACTGCACAATCTACAAAGAAATGGCTTTCTGAAAATAATATAAATCTCTTGAAATTGCCAAGTCAATTTACAGATTTAAACCCAATCAAGAACCTGTCGCTTTATTTTAAAATTCAAATCCAATCGAGAGCTCCAACATCCCGAATTTGAAGACCATATGCGAAGAAGATTGGAATAAAAGTAAAATGTGCAAATCCTTAATTGAGAACAAGAAGAAAAGGTTGTTTGCCGTAGAAGTGAATAATGGCTCTTCTACAAAATATTAAATAAAGGTTATGTATTCTTTTTTATACGAATAATTTTTTCATCCATTTAAATGGATAAATGGAATATATTTACATCAGTTTCCATCAAATTCTTTTCTGTTTTCTATGCATATTTAGTTATGCCTCTGCGTACAGTCAGTCGTATGAAAAGTATGTTTATCCATTAGTTGGAAATAGAATAAATCAAAAATTTTATGTATACGAATATTTGTTTCTTTTACTTTGTGGGTATATATATATATATATATATATATATATATATATATATATATATATATATATATATATATATAAAACTAGTGACAGACAAACCTACCCAAGTTTCACCTAAGCGGATCGTCAGGATATATCTATCTATCTATCTATCTATCTATCTATCTATATATATATATATATATATATATATATATATTTAAACTGTCGTGTACATATTTCCTGTCTCGTCGCTTTTTTGCGTGATTATATATCTAAATATGTCTGCGTGTTTCTGTGGTATAATCTGATTGTGTATGTATTGTCTTTTGCAAGATTTCATCCTACCCTGCCCATGTCTTCACACCAAATGTATCTAAATTGTAACGGAGTTCAGAGAAGCATTAGATCTTAAGGTTTATTCCCAAATAATTTCATAAAAAACAAAATCAATAGAAAAAAACACATGTATTTTTCCCACACATTCTTCTTTAAATAATTATATAATTTTTACTTAATATACATTAATTTAAAATTTAAAATTGGTAATTTTGAAATTTGAATTTTATAGTATAATTTAATATTTATTAGTTAGAATGAATTCTATTTTAGTCTAACCCTAACATTAAAGCATTAAATAATTATTATAACCAAAGTTCGTTATCGAGTTTTTTGAATTCTCACAAACTTGTATTTTGATTGGTCATTGCAGCTTATGTAACAGCGTTTCCCCTTAGCGAGGGATGTTTGATTGATTTGAACCTTTTAAAACCCTTTATTCTACACTCAACAACATCACTTGATAAGACACCAGAAGTGTTGAAACAAAATAGCTATTTTTGTAGTGATTTTATAAAATATTTATGTTATAATTTTCGAATAAATGATTATATTTGCTCTACTCTGTATTGAGCATATTTTAAGAATAGTATTTTTGGTTATTGGAATTTATTCCGTATACAAACATCCTATTGTTTGGTATATATATATATATATATATATATATATATATATATATATATATATATTATTATTATTTTCCTGGATCATTTTCCAGCTTATTTAAGATTATCCTTGCTCTCTAACCGTGTAACTTTCTTTGTCTTGGAGTAACATTTTTCACGTACGATTTCATTTTCAAGTTCTTTTTCACTGTTCTTTTGATTGTCATGGGGGAAACTCCTCTCTCACGTGCTAAGCGTCATATGGATTGAGTTGCATCTTTTCTAATTGATCGAATAAATAATTATATTTGCTCTATTCTGTATTAAGCACTCTTTTAAGAATAGTATTTGTGGGGTTATTGGAATTTATTCCGTATTCACCAATCCTATACTTGGGTATATATATATATATATATATATATATATATATATATATATATATATATATATATTCACTAATCCTATACTTGGTATATATATATATATATATATATATATATATATATATATATATATACCCAATATAGGATTGGTGAATGGAATAAATATATATATATATATATATATATATATATATATATATATATATATAGTCATCCACAGACAGACTGTTTTGCAGCTCATCAGTGTGGTTAGACATACGGCTGCATCAACCTGGGATCGAAACCCAGACGATTTGACATCATTCAGAGATTCTACCCACAAGCTATCGTCGCATGACAGAGAGAAAGAGAAATTTTAACGTTTTTACTATGCGAAAGACGTCAGCAGCGACAAATGCTCGATTCTAGTTGAAGAGCAGTATATATATATATATATATATATATATATATATATATATATATATATATATATATATATATATAGAGAGAGAGAGAGAGAGAGAGAGAGAGAGTCAAAGACAATTCATGTGCCATATATGATACACCTTTTGAGAAATAATGTCGCTTTCAGAAATATTTTCTGCGTTAGACCGTTTGCCCCCCAAGGCTATAAAACCTAGTCTGTTCTGCTATTCAGCCTATGCCTGGAAGTAGAAGAGGTTGACTCGTACCTTTCCCACGGCTACATCAGCACAAGTGAATGTCAAGAAATTGACTTGGAATTCTTCCTCTCTGTCATGTCTCTTTCCGTGCCGTTATCCTTTACACTACTCATTTTCGATAAATAGGAAAAAAATAATAAGAGCCGAATGAGATTAATAAAAAAAAAGAAGAATAGAACAATCATGTCATGTCTGGACGCTTATGACATCTGGCTTCTTCAGCTGCTCCATTAAACTGCGAATTAATAGCGAGTTAATTGCTGTGTTTTTATTGCCTGATTTTGTTTGCCTACATAAATGAATGTGATTATAGCCGAAAATTCCTGCGTTAGACTAAACGGCTTTTTCTTTTAGAAATTTGCAAATGGCTGCTACGTAACAATATGGATGCTCTTCGTACAAAAAAAAAAAAAATAACGGCACCTACTGTAAGGTTTCTCTCCTCGTTTCCATTTCAGTAAAAATCAGCGCTTTTGAATAACGTCGTTTGTCACATCGGAGACATGCTAATCAGAGCCCGACATACACCTCCGTACGAAAACTTAACTGTTGAGGAAGTGGTTTAACAGAGAGCTGAAAATGGGATTCCAAAATCCCAAAGCGTATTGGAATAGCAAATAATGCCTCTAGAATCTAAACAAAGCATTCAGAAAAAAAATGTTAGAAACAAAGACAAGAATGCCCAACTGATATGCAACATGGCTCCTCCTGTATGGCAGTAAAAGCGGGACAATTTCATCACAGAGGAAGAGGAGACTTGTGACAAAAAAATGTTTTTCTACGGGAGGATGCTGAGAATGCAATGAGCATGTGTGCAACAATGAAATTCTAAGGACAATAAAATAAAAGACGCTTATATTAAAATAAAAAAGCTATAGTTGAAATTTCTGGTTTTATAGCCTTGGTTGGCAAACAGTCTACTGCAGAAAAAAAACAGAAGCCTATTGCGAGAAAATATTTCTGAAAGAGACATCATATAGTCGAAATTTCTGGGACGCATAATAAGGAAAGGAGGTTTGGAAAATTGGACACTGACAGGACCTATTGAAGCCAAGAGTGACAGAGGGAAACAGCAAATAACTTAACTAACGAGTTTATGTAAATGGATGCTAGAACAGGAAGGGCAAGGGATAGAAAAGCGACAAAGGATAGGAAGTTGTGGAGAGCCATGAACCCTACATTCCTGAAGGGACACAGCTGATACAAAAAATAAATCTAAATTTGTAGAAATCTTGTTTGTTAAAATTTACACGGCATCTTTTGTTCTTTGATGTTACAGTTTAACTTCCCTTTGGAATACATGCATGCGAAGCGAAAACAGATTCTTCTTCAGGATGTTGTAGATCATGGCACTCCACAATTTCCCATCATTTGTAGCTATTAATAATTTTTGTCTTTTTGTTATGTCTCCTAAAACTTGTTCCGCCATCCATTTAATCAAACTCGTTAAGTAGGTTAAGCGTTGCTTTCCTCTGTCACTCTTGCCGTCAAACTGTCCTGCGAGTATCAAATTTTCCAAGCCCCCTTTCCTCACTATGTGTTCTGGAAATTTCAACTGTCTCTCCCTGATGTTAAGTATAAGTGGCCTTTTACGTTGCTCTCATATCCGCTACATGCCGCTCTCATCATCCTCCTGCAGAACCAGATTCATTTTGTCCCTTCTCCATCTATGAGGAGATTGTCCAGCATTTACTTCCATATAAGAGGACTGATATTACATAAAAGTTCATCACTCATTTGTTTTTAACGAAGTTTCATGCTTCTTAATACTTTGCTTAGCTTTTGGATAGCATATTTCCCTATTCCAATACGCCTTCGAATTTAAGTGCCGCACTTTCTAAAGTTAAAACTGTTCCCACATATTTAAACTGTTGTACTCGTTTGACTTTGGTATTCCCAATTTGTAATTGGCATGTTGGCCTGTCCCTTTTGCTAACCACTTTGTATTCACACATATCCTAGAGGCGGATATGCAATGTGGTTGGCCCTGCTCTGGCGTCTCGTCTACAGTCACTTTCTCACAGACGCGCCGTCGCCTCCTTCTGTCTGTTCTACAAATACTTTCATGGAAATTGCTCCGAGGAGCTGCATTCGCTGGTTCCCAGACGTCATGAGTTCCCAGACGTCATGAGTTCCAGCGCCCTACGAGGCTGGCATCCCGCTCTCACCCCTTCACTGTCGAAACTCCTAAATGTAGCCGTCTCTTCTACTTTAATGTCTCGCACCTCTCACCTGTGGAACTCCCTTCCCTTCTCCTGTTTCCCTGTGAGCTATAATCTCCAGCTATTCAAGTGTAATGTCAATCGACATCTCCAGTTGCCTTGATCTATCCACTACCCTCATCCTTTCTTCTATCACTCCTATCTGATCTCGCTCTATATTTTCTGTAACCCCTTGCGTCCTAGTGGCTTCCCGCCTTGCTTTGGGTGAAATGCTTAAAAAAAAAAGCTGTTAACAGCAGCCTTATTATTTTCCACACTGTTTATTTTTAGCTTTGGCTGGATCACACAGGGATGAGCGTATAAGTATGTAGTCAATGAAAGATTACAATTTTAACCTTGAAAGTTTTTTGTTTTGTTTTTATCTAAACGCATATACACATACACCACCCCCACACGCAACTAGTGCTGTATTTGAACAGCAGGGTCTCTTTAATATGTGTTTCTTTGGAACTAACCCACAAGATACTACTGTTAAGTTTTATTTATTGTCTTTTCATTGCATAGAAACAAGAGATTTCTTTTTCAAACTTAGTGTGTAGAAATCATTCAAATGTTTATTCGTTCTGATCGCTTTGGGCTAATCTATTATACAGTTCCAAGGAGTTTGATTGAATTCTTTCAAATGGCGTGCAACTTTGTGACACAACATACTAACTGAAGGCACAAATATAATAATCTTTAAATATATGGAGACAGCGGATGTCTGTGTGTCTGCTGTCTGTCAGTCGGTCTGGGTGATACCTTTACACTCGAGATCCATCCAACCGATTTTGACTAAACTTGGCACATACATTGTACAATGTTAGAGATGGGTTCTTAGCGTAAAAAAATCGATAATTTTTAAAATATCAATTATCGATAAAGCCGATCAAAAATCAATATATTCAATTTTTTTCCTCTGATTTCGTTCAAACTCAGTATGTAGGTGACTTACATTATGACGAGCTCAACGATACCTCATTTCTATTTCTACGCCACTTCGTTTTGCGAAAAACCCCAAATCGATTTCAACACAGTTCAATTTCAACACAAATTTTAAAGTAAAATCTCCCTCCATTTTCAAGTAATGTAATACAAACTTCACTCAAATTGTAGCCAATAATAAGTTGATTGTTTAACAGTCATTTAACTTGAAAATTGAGTCCACCTATATAGCAAAAACCCGCGTAAATAGCAAAAAATGGCGATTTTTACTGTTTTCTTTCTTGTCTTTCGTTGATCTTTCAATCAATTTTCATCAAACTTAACAATTGTTTTATAAATGTTTCCTCTTTTAGATCCCTGGTAGTACTCTGACAAATTGAATTTCAAAAACTCTAAAATAATTGTGGTCTGAAGTGGGTTTTCATGTTGCCTGTTTTACCTCTTCATGTCCTCGGCTAAATTCAATTGAATAAACAGAAACTACTTTTGTTATATCAGTAACTTCATTAATTCAAAATGTTTTTAATGAAAGTAATTTAAAGTAATTGAAGAAGACAAACTTTATTACATCTAAACATGATGTTGTTTTTGCTCCATTCTAATTGAATGTTTTCTTTCTGATCGACCAGCTTGGTATGGCTGCTAATAATAATAATAATAATAATAATAATAATAATGATAATAATACACACAGACAGAACAATCAAAGCTAATCGCCATGATATCGGGATTAGAGACTGCAAGGACAAAATACGCCTCCTTATTTACATGGCAATCCCAGCAGACTGCAATGTATCATTGAATATCCTCAAAAATCTATCTTGTATTTACATGACCTTGAAATCGTGATCTCAAAAATGTGGCGCATGAAGACATTAACAATTCCAGTTGTAGTTGGAGCCCTCGGATTGATTGGAAAAGATTTCAGTAGACTAATTGAAAGGATTCCGGGTAGCCCATGCCTCAAAGAAAAACAAAAAAATTGTACTCACAAGTACGGCCCACACCTTAAGAAAGGCTTTGTCTATGTAAAATATGTGCGATTTTTTTCAAATTAGCTCAGTGGAAAATGTTATGATGACATAACTGGACTTAGGTCTGTGGTTGGGACCCGAAAAGAAATGAGTGCACACCAGAAACCTAAGGAAATAATAATAATAATAATAATAATAATAATAATAATAATAATCCACTGACATCACAATCAAGGCCAATTGCTCAGATATTGTTATTAAAGACCACAAACAAAAAAAGTGCCTCCTTATTGATATGACAGTCCCTGCTGACTGCAATGTATCTTTGAAGATATTCAAAAAGCTGTCAAAATACAAAGACCTTGAAATAGAAATCTCGAAAATGTGGCATATGGGAACATCAATAATCCCTGTTGTAGTTGGAGCCCTAGGATTGGTTGGAAAAGGTTCCAGTAGACTAATTGAAGGGATTCCTGAAAGTCCATGTCTCAAGAGATACACAAAATTGTTCTGACAAGTACAGCCCACACTTTACGAAGGGCTTTATCTATGTAATATTTTTTTTGTTTTTTTTTAGTCAGTGTAAAGTGTCATGATGCCATTTCTTGGCGGGACCGGAAAGATATGTGTACACACCAGAAATCAAAGGAAATAAAAACAATAATAATAATAATAATAATAATAATAATAATAATAATAGAAATAAATATCCAGAAAAAAAATGACCATCTTAATTAGGTTGCACGGAGTTAGCACAGACTGAATATAAAACACAACATGATAGATTGGGCCAATATCTGCACAGGAAAATATTCAACTTTTACGGTTTACGGGAAGGAAACTGCAAGAAACTGATATGAACATTACCCAGATCGGGTTATAGAGATAGGACCTGTAACAATTTTATGGGAATTCAAAATACACACAGACAGAACAATCGAAGCTAATCTCCCAGAGATTAGGATCAAACACAACAAATAGAGAATGTGCTTTCTTATTGACATGACAGTTTCTGCAGATTGTAATGTATCTTTGAAGATCATGAAAAAACTATCAAAATACATGGATCTTGAAGAGAACATATAAGACATGTGGCACATGAGGATATCAATAATTCCAGTTGTCTCTTGATCCATCGGATTGGTTGGAAAATGTTCCAACTTATTGAAGGGATTCCTTATAGCCCATGCTTTAAAGAAATACAAAAGATTGGATTCACAAGTACAGCCCACACCTTACGAAGGGATTTATCTATGTAAAATGTGTGTGACAAAATGAAGTGGAAATTGTTTAAACTAAAGTCTTGTTGGCACCGAGAAGGTAAAATGTGAAATCACGGAAATGATCTTTTTCGTTTACAAAAAAATGATCAAAGACCTGGAAATTGAAATAGAAAAATGTGGAAATTGAAAACAAGAATAATACCATGTATCTATTTCTAAACATAAAATTGTCTTATTGGCACACTAAGGAGAACTTTGTAATGTAACGCAGCAACAACGGAGATAAAAAAAAAAAAAAAATTAACATGAAAAATAATAATAATAATACGACCTGCCTTTTAATAATAGTAGTAGTAGTAGTAAGTAAGTAAAGTAGGGTTACAGTAAGACATCATCCATAGAAAAATCAGCACACCAACATTCAAGGGGAACGCAGCCATAGTTTATTGGCCATAATAGAGTTAAAATTTCATTAACTCTTCGCATTTTGCAATAGCAAAACGAAAATGCCAGATAGGCTGGCTGAAAAGTAAATTTTTACACACACTAAATCAGAAAAAAATATCTTTTTTCGCACAAAAGAAAAATAACAGCAAAACTGAACTGGAGTACATTGGCAGTTTTTCTGAATGAAACATCTGTTAGAGAGGGATTCCTACCCAAATACAAAATTATTAAAATCCACTAATCTATCTATTCAGATAACATAATAACAATAAAAAATCCTGAACAAGGAAAGAAAAAAAGTAAAGTCCAAATGGCAAACAATTAGCTGCTCATTAAATTAAAGTGTACATCAACTAGACGAGTAGAGAGATAAAAAAAAATGCTTCATAACGTCAACAACACTAAAGGAAGGACAACTCGACAGCTCGTGTCGTTACATGTCCAAATAACTATCTATCTATCGATGTAACTCTATCTATCTATCTATCTATCTATCTATCTATCTATCTATCTATCTATCTATCTATCTATCTATCTATCTAATTCTATTCATTTTCTATCAATCGATCTGTCTATCATAGTTTATGTCTACCTACCTACCTATCTATCTCTGTCTCTGTCTGTCTGTCTGTCTCTCTCTCTCTCTCTCTCTCTCTCTCTCTATATATATATATATATATATATATATCAGTTTCATTGAAGACGACTGACAAGGTACTGCGATTGAGATTTTCATTTAATTTTTCAAGTGTTCTTATAAGATTTTTCATTCCTTGCTCGTAAATTATGCATTGTCTAAATGTTCTATATATCCGAACGTTTCGGCTATTCAACGGTTTCCGTGTGTATTTAAATGAGTCCTAATTGCGCTAAGGCCAGAGTGGTGTAACGTGAGTTTTATTGATAGACATGTAGTAGTATATTCAATATAATTATTTCTAAAGTTGGGTTTATCAGAATCAATTCTTTGATGGATATGTGAATTCATATAAAGTATTATATTATAAATAATACATATATTTATATTATAAATAATAAATAATATAACCTCATTTACATGTATGAAGCAAAGAGACTGTCTTGTCATTAAAAATGGATGGCAGCATTGATGAACACATTAAAATGAAAGTGTAAAACTGGATACAAATAAGGTATTATGCTATCTATTATGGATCTTGTCTACTACAGTCTGTTTCTATCTATCTATCTATCTATCTATCTATCTATCACAGTCTGTTTATTCCTATTATACATTTACCTATCAACTCATCACAATCTATCTACTCTCTCTCTCTCTCTCTCTCTCTCTCTCTCTATATATATATATATATATATATATATATATATATATATATGCATACATCCCGCACAAATATCGATTTCCAATGCAACCAAAGATGTTTATTATTAGAAAAAAATTGCCATCCAGTCGAAACAGTCAATTGTTTTTAAAATATCTATCTATCTATCTATCTATCTATCTATCTATCTATCTATCTATCTATCTATCTATCTATCACAGTCTGTTTATTCCTAACTATACATTTATCTATCAAATCATCACAATCTATCTATCTATCTATCTATCTATCTATCTATCTATCTATCTCCACCCTCTCTCTCCCTCCCTCTCTCTCTCTCTCTTTATGCATACATGACGCACAAATTTCGATTTCCAATGCAACCAAAGATGTTTATTATTAGAAAAAAATTGCCATCCAGTCGAAACAGTCGATTGTTTTTAAACTATCTATCTATCTATCTATCTATCTATCTATCTATCTATCTATCTATCTGGCTCCTTGTTAGCTTATCACGTGGTATATAAAAATTACAATCGCTTCATGTTTTAACCTCTGACCCAACACCGTCTTCTACCAACCGCCATTCCATCCCCGACAAAAAAAGTCGAGTATGTCTGGCTTCTCATTGTCATCGTTAATTTGCGATAAATAAATAAAAGGAGAAGTAGACAATCTCAAAAATCGGAATGGAAGAAATCTGAATCTTTTGTCCTTCCATCTTTGTAGCGACTTCGTTTCTTGCAACTCCGTTCCTTCATTTTATAAGTGTGGAAACGCATCCGAGCCAGGCTGTGAGCAAAAAACAAAACAACAAAAAAGAATAGCAAATTGGTCAGATCATAGATCGCCTACGGTCATCAGAGGAAGTTAATACCACACACACCCTTAGACACACCCTTGCACACACACACAGACAGACACACTGACAGACACACACACACGAAAAAAGAAAGAACAAAAAGAATACCCTCCCCAAATTTTGATCGCGGCGTGTTTTCATCGTGACGTCATCCCTCAAAGCTGGCTTTAATCAGGCCCAATTCTACGCCATTTTCGACAGGGGTAGGAAGAGAAACAACAAGAACAGATCGAGGGAGACATTAGGAAGTGAGATGGGCGGAGTTACTCTGAGGCAACAAAAGATTGTAGAAACTAAACAACTTTAAAACTTTATAGAATCTCTCTCTCTCTCTCTCTCTACATACATATATATATATACATACGTACGTATATATATATATATATATATATATATATATATATATATATATATATACATACATACGTACGTACGTACGTACGTCTGTGTTTGTGTATCTATTGTAGATTGGCAGCAATCTTTCTATTATGCATGTTTCCTTAAATATGACAGACATGTATTATTATGTACATTTTTTAAAATTTCATTTTTGTGTCTTTACAATTGCCCTGTTTTTAAAGGACTAAATATGATGGAGAAATTGTCCATACTGTTTATCTTCTCGATTACTTTCGACTAATACTTTTATTTTCTAAGGGAATAATTTTAGTGTAACAAGTATTACGAATTTTGTTTTGTTTTCAATACTCAGTTTTTTGGTTTGGTTTGTTTTACGGTATATCAACCTCAATGGGTCATTTAATGCCGACAACTTTTTTTTTTTCTTGGTAATGTTTTTGTTTTGTCAAAAATCTATATCAGTTAATATTTTTCCTCGTAAACGTATAGCTGGTAATATTATTTTTCCTTAAAAACATAGAGCTGGTAAAATTATTTTTTTCAAAAACGTACAGCTAGTAATATTATTTTTTCAAAAACGTATTGCTGGCAATAGATTTTTTTCTTCAAAAACGTATTGCTGGTAATGTTTTATAATGCTTTTTATCACAGTTTCGGGGTTAACTATTTGAACTATTTGCCCATATCTGGGACACTAACAGGTGCTACCACTCCAGCAATTAAGAGTTGGTTCCACGCTCATCAAAGCCTCCTGATCAGAGGCCTTGCTGTTGGACGTAGTTTATCGTCTTACCCAGGACGCGGATGTATGATACTCAGTTGTGTGAGTGCCATTTATTTTTGTCGTAGTAATTCCATTTTTTAGCGTAGATTTAATCTGTTTCTGAACATAGCCAAGATGTTTCGGCCACGTTCAAACAAAGCGCTATTAGAGGAAGTTCATTTGTTTTTACGGTGAATGCTTCTAATATCTCCAAACATTTTTTACAACTAGATGTTTTCTGTGCTCTCTCCGAGGGAGACTTATGGACGAAGAGAGTTAGGGGTGTATATTTAGGTGTTTTCTTATCGCACTGAGATCATCGGTGACTAGAAAAAGTCTCTCCACACACTCAGCCATCTTAAATGTAAACTCTGAGAACACACACACACACACGCGCGCACGAACGCACACAAACTCAAATGGAAGTTTTCTCTAAAATTCTCAATATTTATAGAGGAAAATTACACAATATCGTTTTTGTTTATATTTCTGAGATGAGGTATTATGTACATTATTGACATTATTCGGACTATTGTCCTCATCTTTGTCGCCATATTTATTACAACGTTTCTTTAGGTGGTTGGAATGTCGAACTGAACCATGGAACTAGAACAGTTTACCCCAGTGAGCGAAATAAAGGGTTCAGTTCGACATTCCAGCCACCTGAAGAAGGTCGGAGCGTACAACGGCCGAAACGTTGTAATAAATATGTCGACAAAGAATAGTAGTCCGAATAATGTAAATAATATAATACCATTTTTGTTTGACATTCAGATATGTTGACACCCACTTGACATGACAGAGTCCACGTATCCAAGGGCCCACGAATTGCAAACGAAACATAATTCTTGGCTACCTCTAGTAACTCTATCCGTCATTCACCAGCCAAACTTAGGTCGTTGCACATGATGAACCATTTCTGGAGTTGATACCATTGAAGACATCCCCACGTGTGCCAAATGATGGGACACAGAACCTCGATGCTGGAAGTTGACACGCCATTTCTTCATCCTTTATTAAGGCGAGAACTCGTCACCCAATGCTTTGCATTTTGCACTCACGGATTTCTTTCGAAAGTAACTACTGCAGAAACCAGACCTTGATGAAGACCTGGAGTCGGAAACTTGAAGATTTCACTCGTCCCGGCGCCGAGTGTGGCGTATATATCTCCACCCCCTCGTTCTCTCAATCACTCGCTTTCTACACACACACACACACACGCACACGCACACACACACACACACACACACATACACAAACACATACACAGACACATACACAGACACATACACACACACGCATATATATGTGAATTTAACAAACTCGGCCACGAAGAGTTTCGTTGATTAAGCAAATTTTTATACTGCCTATTCAAAGCACATAGCATCTAACGACTGTTAGATGCTACAAAAAGTAGGTGGTATGTCTGCGCAGATTCAAATTCTGCCAGAGGGTGCATTTATCTTTAAGATTTCTAGAGTGTTCATACTGCCAGACGAAAATAAAATAGTGTTTAAAAAATAAAACGTAGCGTCTAATCAATCAAATATGGGTATCCACTAAAATAAATTTTAAATGAATAAAAATCCATTGCTTCTTTATATATATATATATATATATATATATAATATAATATAATATAATATAAAAGGCTCAAACACTAATGTTCCATGGTTATAATTTATTAAATTGGAATCGTAATCACGATCCAATACACCAGGCCTACAAGTTCGAAAAGATTTGAATGCAATAACCTGCCTCGTGGAAAGGTTTCCAGCAATGTTTGTCGAACCATCCACCTTCGGGCAGAGAGGAACCCAGTCGATGCTATGCGCCACATCCTGCCTCGCGGGAAGGGGAGGAAAATATCCTTGCTTCGTCAATTATTTGGAGATACGTCTCCAGCTGTATGGTCGAACTATCTGCCTTTAGGCAGAGAGGAAACCAGACGAGGCTACGGCGAAGGGCAGAGTCTCGTCTAGAATCGTAAACAGCTACCCAATAATTCTCATATACTTGTATTTTGATTGGTCATTCCAGCTTATGTAACATCGTTTCCACTAGCGAGGAGTGTTTGATAGATTTGAACCTTTCAAAACCCTTTATTATTTATTCAACACCATTACTTGATAAGACACCAGAAGTGTTGAAACAAAATGGCTATTTTTGTAGTGATTTTATTATAAATTTATGTTATATTTTTCGAATAAATAATCATTTGCTCTACACTGTATTGAGCACTCTTTTAAGAATAGTATTTGTTGGTTATTGGAATTTATTCATTCCGTATACAAAAAAATCCTATAGTTGGGTATATATATATATATATATATATATATATATATATATATATATATATATATATATATATATAATTTTCCTGGATCATATTTAAGATTATCCTTACTCTCTAACCGTGTGACTTTCTGTCTTGGAGTAACATTTTTTCGTACGATTTCATTTTCAAGTACTTTTTCACTGTTCTTTTGATTGTCATGGGTGAAACTCCTCTCTCACGTGCCAACCGTCATATGGATTGAGTTGCATCTTTTCTAATTGATCTGTTTAGCTCAGTTGAAACGACGATCCAGATTTCTGTAGTGACCTCCTCATCCAGTTTTCCTCTCTGCTGTTCCATCTTTTATAAAGTTATTCACCGTTCTCTTGATAGTTTTTGAATGGGCCTTTAAGTTGGAAGTCCGAGCATGAAAGTTGTTATCATTTCTGAAGGCCTGAATGATCTTTTTCCTCTCACCATTGCTCATTTGGCAAGACAGTGAGGCTGACACAAAACGATTTTAACCTGTTCTATTTCTAACTGTATAATTGAAAGGGGTTTTCAGAGATTCTTACGACAAATGGCATCAAGATGGCTAAACGTCTTATCTGAAAACCTGGAAATAAGAAACTGAATTAGTTTAGTGTTTATTTTTAGATATTAAACATTTGCAGGGGGTAGACTGTTATGTTGTATCACGATTTGAACAATATTGCTTTTACACCCGGTATATATATATATATATATATATATATATATATATATATATATATATATATATGTTTATCACCTAGTAACGTAAGAGCAAAACGAAATAGATTTTCGTTTCGCTGGGTAAGTTTCAATGAAAAATATTATCAAAAACAGAAAATAAATTTTAGAGGAAAATCGTTCTGAGCAATTACTTTCTCAAAACCCAAATATTTTCTCCCATGAGAAGAAAAAGATTTTTTAAGTTAAAATTATCCCCTGGGTCGAATTTCTTAGCAAATTTGAGAGTTCAACAAAAAAGGTTTTAGCTATGTGTAGTGAATAAATAATCGCTATTCACGGACGCACACGCGAGCGCACACACAAGCACACGTATGTACATATGCATGACGAGACCACAGAAAGAAAGAAAGAAAGAAAGAAAGAAATGTGAAAAGAGATATAAATGAATTCTAATTTGTCTTTTTTTTTGTTTACTTTCTCCTTTCATACATACATTTTATTTTTTATTTTTTATTCTTTCTGACTCTTTCGTTCTCCTGTAGTTTATTTATTTTCTATTTTTTGTTTTCGTTTTTCATACACTCTCTTTCTTTCTTTCTTTCTGTTTTTTTTTTCTTACATCTATTTCTTTTTTTTCTTTCTTTGATTTTAAATTTGTCTCTTTATTTCTTTCGTTCTTTTCTGTTTATGTATTTTTCTTCCGTTCATTTTTGTTTCTACTTCACATTTTCTCTCTTCGTTTCTTCTTCCATGCATATCTTTCTTTCTTTCTCTCATTATTTCTTTCATTCATTCTTTCTTTCATCTTACATCCATCGCTTTCTTTCTTTCTTTCTTTTTTCTTTCTTTCTTTCTTTCTTTCTTTTTTTTCTTTCTTTCTTTCTTTCTTTCTTTCTTTCATCCATATCTTTTACTTTCTTTCTTTCTTTCTTTCTTTCTTTCTTTCTTTCTTTTCTTTTTACATGCATGCCTTTTTTTCTTTTTTTATCCATCTCTTCCTTCCTTTCTTTTTCTCATTTTTTCTTTCATTCATTCATTCTTCTTACAACCATCTCTTCCTTTCTTTCTTTCTTTTTTCTTTCTTTCTTTCTTTCTTTCTTTTTTCTTTCTTTCTTTTTTTCTTACATACATACCTTTATTTCTTTTTTCATCCATCTCTTTCTTTCTTTCTTTCTTTCTTTCATTCATTCTTTTTACACCTATCTCTTTCTTTTCTTTCTTTCTTTCTTTCTTTCTTTCTTTCTTTCTTTCTTTCTATATACATACCTTCATTTATTTCTTTTTTATCTATCTCTCATTCTTTCTTTCATTCTTTCTTCTTACATAATCTCTTTCTTTCTTTCTTTCTTTCTTTCTTTTCTTCTTACATGCATACCTTTATTTCTTCTTTTATCCATCCCTTTCTCTCTTTCTTTCTTTCTTTCTTTCTTTCTTTCTTTCTTTCTTTCTTTCTTCTTACACCCATCTCTTTTCCTTTCTTTCTTTCTTTCTTTCTTTCTTTCTTTCTTTCTTTCTTTCTTTCTTCTTACACCCGTCTCTTCCTTTCTTTCTTCCTTCCTTCCTTTCTTTCTTTCTTTCTTTCTTTCTTTCTTTCTTTCTTTCTTTCTTTCTTTCTTTCTTTCTTTCTTTCTTCTTACACCCATCTCTTCCTTTTCTTTCTTTCTTTCTTTCTTTCTTTCTTTCTTTCTTTCTTTCTTTCTTTCTTTCTTCTTACCCGTCTCTTCCTTTCTTTCTTTCTTCCTTCCTTTCTTCCTTCCTTTTCTTTCTTTCTTTCTTTCTTTCTTTCTTTCTTTTCTTTCTTTCTTTTTTCTTCTTACACCCATCTCTTCCTTTCTTTCTTTCTTTCTTTCTTTCTTTCTTTCTTTTCTTTCTTTCTTTCTTTCTTTTCTTTTTACATATATACCTTTATTTATCTCTTTTTTTTATCCATCTCTTTCTTTCTTTCTTTCTCTCATTCTTACATTCATATCTTTTTACTTTCTTTCTTTCTTTCTTTTTTTCTTAATCAAACTGTTTCTTTCTTTATTTAGTTCTTCCCACACACATCCCATTTTTTCTTTCTTTCCTTTCTCACTGACCTTTTTCTTTTATTTTCCGCTTCCTTGCCACCCTTTTCCTTTGTTTCTTATCATTTCTTATCTCGCGTAAGATATCTGAAAAGTTATCTGCCTTGTTATCAAGGGTCAACTTCTTGTTCACTTCTCATTTTCCCTACCCTCCCGTATTTTCCGTTTCCCGTGTTTACTTTTCCTTTCCAATTCCCTCTCCCTATATATTTCCACTTTCTCTATATTTTCCGCGTTTCCATCAATTCCAAAGGGCATGGGGCTTTAAAGTTGCCTAATCTCTCTTTCTCACCCGACCCCGACTATGCTGTTTCCTTCTTTATTCTTCCCTCGCCTATCCAAACGATAAACCCGTGTCTCCTAATTTTACTTCTCGGATATTTTATGACGAGACTTCGTAAATTTGAACGTGAATTCAAAACGAGATAAAAACAAACAATACAAAACCGCAAGACTGCAGAGAAGTCAACAAAAGAACAATGAAACCAGTGACGTTACAAATTTTCCCCTTCCACTTGACAAAGAAGAAATAAATAGAAATCCGAATAAAAGCCAGTTCTTATATTACTCTTGATTTGACCTTTGTGACTTCTGACCGTGGCACACGCAAAGAGCGCCCTCTAGGGAGGATTTATGATAATTATGAACGCAAAGATAATAATTATAACAATAATGGCAAAATGAAGAAGAAGATGATGAAGTGGCACTCTATTGGGAAGATTTATGACATGACGATATTACGACTACTGCTACTAATAATGCTAATACTACAATAATAATAATTAGCGACACTAATAATAACTATTACTTCTGTTACTACTAATAACAAAAGCAAATACATGTCTGTTGTGATTAGGTTGTCAAAAATAAAATAAAGTGATCATTAAAAAATAAAATTTGCAGGAAAAGATCCAACCAAAGTGTACTATTTTTTTCCAAATATGATCACCCTGTACAAAGTCCAATAACCCCCCGGGGCTTAGTCTTATAGAATAACGCACAGTTTAATTTATTAGGATATATATTTTTTTTAATAAATTCACCCCAAGTAAGGGGATAATGCCACTAAGATGCAAAGGTTTTCTGAGAGTGGAACAGAATGAAACAGAATTTAGAAGTAACCGGAAACTCAATCCTAAACAGAAAAGCCGTTACTTTTAGATCTGCTGGAACTAAGGAATTCTAGCTGTCTGAAAACTATGCAAATAGAGATAGAGCAACGAGGAGGTGACGATGTTTCATCTATGGGGAAGGGGCTGTAGGGTGCGAAATAATTCATCACTCATAAGGACGCGGTGATTCTTTTGGGTTATATCGAGATTGGAAAGTAAAAACTGGGTAGTTCCTGTCCAGGTATTAGCAACAGTACTCCATTTTTGGCATGATTTAGCTCTTGTAGAAGATATCAGGAGGAGTCTGGTACTTACTGGAGCGGTACAGGAAACCGGACATTTTCCCAGCATCCTTAGCGATGGATCGTATGTACGAGCTTCACTTGAAGTATGAGTTTAGGTTAAGGCCCAATAGGCGCTCAAGGCATTCAAGGGAACATCCCTTCATTGGTGATAAATAGTTTAGGTTTCGATCTGCGATGATGGAATGTAACTAGTTTGGTTTTTGAAATGTAACCAGCCAGCTTTTTAGATTATTGTTCGGATTATTATCCACATCTTTATTGCAATATTCCCGACGTTTCGACTGCTGCACGCTCCGGACCTCTTCAGGATCTCTCTATATTTCTGAGAGGAGGTATTGTAACTAATTACACTACTTACAATGTTCGGATTATTGTCCTCATCTTTATTTCCATATTCACGTTTCGACCGTTGTACGCTCCGGACTTCTTCAGGATCTCTCTATATTTCTGAGATGAAGTATTGGAACTATTTACACTATTTACATTGTTCGGGTTATTGTCCTCATCTTTATTGCCATATTCACGACGTTTCGACTGTTGTACGGTCCGGCCTTTAATCAGATGATTTGAATTTCGAAATAGACGGGGTAAATTGTTCTAGTTCCACGTGCCGTGCCTTTTCCGAATGTCTCAGTTTAACTCAACACGCCAAGAGTGGAAAGTAAAGACTGGGGAGCTCCTGCCAATATATGGCAGCAGTACTCAATCTGATCTGGCTCTTGTAAATGAAGAGGATATCAGGAGGAGTCAGGTACTTATTGGTGCGGTACAGGGAAGCGGACATTTTCCCAGCATCCTTAGCGATGGATCGTATGTACGAGTTCCACTTAACGTCTGGGTTGAATTTAAGTCGTAATAGGCGTTCAAATCACGGGATATTCCAAAGAGTACACCCGTTCATAGCAATAAGCGAACAAATTCAGGGTTCGCAGGGGGTGAGGCAACATCACTAATAACAAAAACAAAAATTTTGTGACTACGTTAACTGTTAAAAATAAAATAAAGTGACCCATGTAAAATAAAAGTTACGAAAAAAGCTTCAATCAAAATGTACTTTGTTTAATTTTAATATCAGAAACGATAAAAGTATTCATAGAAACACCTCTTGCCCTAAACATTCTGCAAAAAGATGACAATTAAATATAATCAATGGTAGATATATCATTACGGTTATCTGCGTAGAAAATGGCAACTTATTAAATAGCAGACAGAAAGAAAACTTTATACCCAAATCTGGCTTGTTTCGGTGCTAGCATTCCACACTGTTAAACATACTTGCTAATGAAACCAGCCCCACAGCCAACACTGAATTCAAATCCGGCTAGGTTAGCGACTAGCAAATCCACTCCCTTCCATTTACGTGCTTCTCTGATAAGTACAAATCTTCAAAAAATTTAAATGCAACGTCAATAAACGCCTTATATTTTCTTGTACTTTCATGTTTTGTCCTTTCCTCAATCCTCCCCTACTCAGTCCTTTTTCTCTCCCTTTCACTGTCTGTATACTAGTGTAATTCCCGCCTTGCTTGGGATGAAATGCTTAAAAAAAAATAAAAAGAAAAAGAAATTATATTTAAAATGCTTAAATTAAACTAGGTATTTGATATCCAATCACAATATCCATTTTCGACAAGATATACTTCTTTGAAAGGGGTAACATTTTTACAAAGAATACTGAGCAATAATGGCGTTCAGATCTCATTTCCGGTGTGAAACATGGGGTGGTATGCAAAGTCTTCCGTACTGTCAAACCCACGTAGCGATTTGGAAAAAAGAAATCATCGTCATCAGTAGCAGCATCCTATGACTGGTCGTAGGGTCGCTTCGCAGCTAAAGAACTGACCAATTTCCTCTTTGTGTCTGTGTTGATCCATTCATGCGTGACGTATCTTGGGAAATCATACCTGGCGGTTCCCATCCCTCTACTGTTCAAATCACATCCGATCTCCTTCAAATTTAAGATTATTTTTAAGACATTTTTCATATATAAAAAGAATGTATAAACAAAAAAAATGTCTTAAAAATAATTGTCGGACTTTGTCCATTTATTAATGTATGACGTCATTTGTTTACATTTGGATACGCTTTGAGCAGAAATGAATGTACGTGAGAGATTCGTGGAAAATTTTAGTTTAAAAGCAGTAAAAATCGATCGATCCTCTGTGGCTCAATCGGTTAAAGCACGTCAGGAGGATACAGTTTCGATTCCTGTCGGAGGACGAATATTTTCTATGAAAATTTCTCGGATATTCACGCCGGTAAATGTTGTTTAATACTGTTTATTATAAATAGAGCATTTACTTAAGTATTTGTGTCTATAAAAAGTATGTATAAACAGACTTTGTCCATTTCCTTATATATATATATATATATATATATATATATATATATATATATATATATGAAGAAATATAGTTTTAATGTGTGCTATTTTTACGGGATAAAGTGCTCAATAGAGAGAGAGAGAGAGAGAGAGACGTATGTAAATATAAATATAAAAGAGAACATTGAAGTCAAAACTCAGAGGGGACAGGCTGCTTCATGCTGGACGCAATCGTCAGGCCGACGAATTCGTCTAGCATGAAACAGCCTGTCGCCTATGAGTGTTGATTATATATATATATATATATATATATATATATATATATATATATATATATATATGGAGGTCGGTGCGCATGTACGTATGTGTGTATCTGCATATGGTAGCAAAATTTGTCTCATCATTAGAAAAATATATTACATTAGAGAAACATTTCAGAGGGGAAAAGTTTAATTGTCGTGTATATTTTCACACAGAGACACACGCGATCATGCACGCGTGTGTCTGTGTATCTGTGTCCAATGTGGATTTTTTTTATCTATTAGAATTAGTACTTATTTTTAAAAATAAAATACTTATTGTTAATAATTATAATACAAAATAGAGAGAAATAAATAAGAATTTCAATAATAATAATAATAATAATAATAATAATAATAATAATAATAATAACAATGGTAATAAATATTACTCCGGGCTTAATAATAATCATAATATTAACAATAGTGTTGATGAGGAGGACATTTTAATTAAATCACTGTCAATATCTGACAGTCAGCTCCCGCTCCAATGACCGAAAATGAAGACAGGGTGGAGGAGGTAGGGAAATGTGGTGGTAACGGGGTGTTTGCCAGTCATTTGGGGGGCAAAGTGTGCAGTGTAGAGTGTGATGTTGTGATACTGTCGCTTGCTTCAGAGGCTGGTCGAAATATTAAGGTTACGGCAAAGGTCAAGCATCACTGAGGCAGAGCAAGGCTTACCCAATGATTTGTTCCTAATTGGTTTGTCCTCAGAGCAACTTTGGATAGTGTCCAGGGATATACAATCAGGCCGAAAGCACTGAAGGGGTGGGAATGAGAAATCTGATTCACACGTATGCACTTGTGAATACAAAGACAATAAACGCGGGATTTTGAGACAGTCTACGAGCTGGCACGTCCTTTTTATTGAGTTATTGCATGAGGTTCTAGCATTTCTTTGGCAAATTGTTTTATTCATATAAATTCGTATCATCATTATTCTGCCATTAAATGATTTCCATTGCTTTTTCTTACCGCATCTTTTAATCAATTCACCTCAAGCAAGGCGATAAAGCCTCTAAGGCGGAAGGGGGCTACTGAGATTGAAATAAAATGAAAATGCATAAAAAGAACCGAAAACCTTATCCTAAAAAGCAAACTATCTACCCCTGTTACAAAACCTGAGGAGGAGTGTGAACTGGGCGATAGGCAAACCTACTGATGAGAAGAGAAAAACAATATTATTAGATAAAATTTCAAAGTTCAGACGGAAACCTCAGAAGTATAGAGTTGAAGTAGAATTTAGAGGGAACCAGAAACCCAATCCTAAGTAGGAAACAAGAGATAAACCTCTACACCATGAAGGAGTGTGAACAGGGCAATAGGCGAAACTATTTATTCATTAATTTGTATATTTAATCATAAAATAACGATTCCGGTTTTGATTTTATAATATCTTCAACGATTTTTTATACATTATTTACATTATTCGGATTCTGTCCTCATCTTTGTCGCCATATTTATTACAACGTTTCAGCCGTTGTACGATCCGGCCTTCTTCAGGTGGTTGGAATGTTGAACTGAACCCTTTATTTCACTCACTGGGGTAGACTGATAACTTAAATCCATTAAACATGGCACGTGGAACTTCGTAATAAATATGGCCCCAAATATGAGGACAATTCGAATAATGTAAATAATAGAAAATGTAAATAATGTAAATAATAGAAATATAGACAGATACTGAACAAGACCAAAACGTACAACGGTCGAAACGTTGTGATAAATATGGCAACAAAAATGAGGACAATAGACCAAATAATGTAAATAATATACATAATACCTTATCTCAGAAATATAGACAGATTTTTTTGATATTACAAAAACTGCTGACCAAACAATTTTGAAGAGATAATAAAAACTTGAAAAAACTGAAGACAAAAGTCTGAAGAATTCGCCATAGATGGAAGAACTTCCCATCTACTCTACAAGAGGATTTACGGCATTCGTAACAAGTTCACAAATATTATCATAGAGTAAAATCATTATCATCCTTTTTTGTCGAGTCAAAGGATATTTTCTATTCGAAGGTGTCATTAAGGCGGGTCAGTTGCATTCAACGCTGACAGTTCGCTACATTCCAGCCAAGTGTAATGAAAATATCCCTTCACAAATTTTTCGCGCGTTTTTGCTCATTTTTCATCGCCAGTAGCTATCTTTCTCTATGGAATAAACATGAATAAACATGAAAAAGAGCGCCGTCAAAATGAAAAAGTGAAAGAAAGAGTGAGAGAAAGAAAGAGAGGATGGAAGAGATAGATAGATAGATAGATAGATAGATATAAGAAGTAATAAATGTGTGTAAGAAAGAAAGAAAAAGAAAGAAAGAAAGAAAGAAAAATTGAATGAGAGAAAGGAAGAGATAGATAGATGCAAGAAGAAATAAACAAAGGTATGTGTGTAAGAAGAAAGAAAGAAAGAAAGAAAGATTGAATAATAGAAAAGGAGAAAGGAAGAGATAGATAGATATGAGAAGAAATAAATGTATTGTGTGTCAGAAGAAAGAAAGAAAGAAAGCGATGGATGTAAGAAAGAAAGATTGAATCAGAGAAAGGAAGAAATAAAGAAAGATGGATAAAGTCGTGGTCTAAAAAATGATTTTTTTTCTTTTCCCTTCGTCATTCAAACGAGTCAAATGATTTCCATGCTAAGAGTTCATCTAGCAATTCATGATGAAAATTTCCTTTCAAAAACAGAGTTTTGTTCTATCAGATAGCATGTTCATGAATGTAGACAAAATTTCCTCCGCGTTTTAATCTTGTAAAAAAAAAAAATAACTAGTGCATATCTTATCCCAAAGTGAGTTTCTCAATGCTATGTAAAGAGATTAAGACAATTTTTTTTTTAAATACTGACCTATGTTCGTTTCCGGCAGTTAGTGTGAAAGACATTTTGGTTTCAGTGTATTCTCTAAGCCATGTAAACAATACGGAACAATTAACTGATTTCTCAAGCATTAAATAAGCTGAAAAGACACTTCAATGATTTCGCTAATATTGTGCAATAGATATCGATGTTAATATTTATATCAATCTAAGAAACCCTCTGATAATAATACTCCTGAAATTACCAAAATTAGGCCGTTTTGACCTCTGCCCTTCACCAAGATAATTTCGAAATCTCGAACTGAACCCATTATTTATAGTAAACGGGTCGAGAAAACCCCGTAGATTAAATAGTGATCAGTTCGAAATATTTTGAAAGTTATCTGGATTGACGAGCACTTAATTATGGACGAAGGGTAAAACCGCCAAATCATTGTGATAATAACATCGAAGTTGAGAGCAATAGGTTGCGTGTAAGTGATGTAGACAATGATAACACCTCATCGCAAAAAAAAAAAAAAAAAAAATCAGAGACAAAAGAAAGAAATCCACACCACATTAGTGAGAAAATTGACTGAAGTCGAGATATTGGGTTAAGATTTGATTACATTCAAGCGACTCATTAAGAATTATTCAACGTTCCAAAATGATTCCCAAGTAGAAGAATATGTCATGTTTGGCTTAAAATAAATACCATTCCATTTCTGAATATTTGTATCTATATTTTTTTAGATCAGCACGTTTCAACTCAAGCCAGAGAATTCTGTGACGAAGAACCAGTAGAAACGGTAATCTATTTTCCCAGCTCCATGTTCTTGACAAATATAATATAAAAAAAATAACAAAAAAAAAAAAAAACAAAAAACTTGTGATGGTTTTGTCTTAAGAGTATGTCATTAACTGAAACTCAACACAAAATAAAAGCATGAACAACATTAGACTTTGTCTATGACTTGATAGAAAATCCTTTTTTAAGGATGATGCATGTCCATATAAGAGACATCAGATATTCCAGCAATTAATTTAGTCAAAAATAAAAAGAGCGGAACTTTTCACAATTTGGAAAAAATTCTCAATTTATTTTGTCTTCCATTTAATTACAGCAATGATGCCTAAATGATATGTAAAAATAATTGGCGGTTAAAAGCATAAACTGCAATTTTTATTGATGCCATAAGAATAACTGGAAATAAATTAAACCAATTTACTTGTGAACAACTTGTGACAAATGTGTTAGTGCAATGTAAAGAATTGATAATACATAAAAGTAAAGAGATCAAGTATTAAAATACAATATCAACCATGATTTCAAGAATACCCTAAAGTATTATAAATCTATAAAGATAATAAGACAGCTGACCATAATGAAGTTATGATTAATCAGTAGTGTATTGTGCATTAAGGCTCTAGGGAGTAGATAGGTTCACACTCTTCCCCAGTCTTTTGAACAGGAGTAGAGGTTTATCCCCAGTTTCCTATTCAGGATGGAGTTTACAATTCCTTCTAAAGTTTTCATTCTTTAGTGGCATTATCACATTGCTTAGAGTGAATTGAGATATATATATATATATATATATATATATATATATATATATATATATATAAAACTGACTACCAGAAAATGCAGTTTTAAACCAACATTTTCTGTTGCAAATGTATCCCATCTCATAAATGAAAAAACTTAAATACTGCAGGCTTTTCCTTCTTTTATTCAATAATTGAAATCAAGTAAAATAATTTTGGTTTTAAATCATAAGGAACAAGAAAGAAAGACACCAAACCTTCTTTGTCAAGCGAAATACAAAGCATCATCAAATAAACATCACACCTACAGGGTGCGATGGATAAATTGTCGCATAAATAACAGGCAAAATTGAAAATATTTTGCCTACATTACTGCAGTGATGCCTACATGATATGTAAAAATGGTCTTCATGATCTTTTGACCCCAGTTTCGGGGTTAACTATTTGACCGTACCTAGGACCCTAACAGGTGCTACCACCCCGGGTCAGGGTGAACCTGTGAACACCATCAATTAAGAGGAGGTTCCACGCTCCTCAGAATTTCTTGATCAAAGGCCTTGCTGCTGGGCGAAGTTTATCATAATACCCAGGACGCGGATGTTGTTTATCGTGTTACCCAGGACGCGGATGTAGTTTATCGTCATACCTAGGACACTGATGTAGTTTATCGTGGACAGTCCAAGCAATAGTAAAGCATTAAACATCTATAAAGATGATAAGAGAACTGATTGATCAGAAGTGTATTTAGCAATAAGGCTCTGTAACTATGACTGCCAGAAAAAGAAGTTTTCTTACATTTTTCGTATCTGTCTATATTTGAGGTAGACTCTTCTAGTTCCACGTGTCATGTTTAATGGATGTCAGTTATCAGTTATCTCCTGTCAATTCCCTCTCCAAGTTCTCCACTGCATTAACCGAGTATTGAACTCACACTCTTTGGGTCCTGTCACTGGATCTAACTAACGCCTTTATCCATTGTGCTGTGACACTATTTAGCGGTCGCGTGAAAATGAAAAGCGAGAAATAATTAAGGCGAGAAGCTGGAATATTTAAGGCGAGAAGAAGCTATCACAAAAAGACATACTGAGCGATGTTTTTTTGTTTGTTTTTTTTTAACAAAGAAAAGTGGTAAAGATTTTATTTTCATTTGCGAAAAGAAAAAGTACCCTTTTTCTCTCGCAGAAGATAGGAGATTCGTAAGATACCGGATCTGTCGAATTAATTTATGTTACGGCGCGGCGAAAGAAGATAGCAATCTGTCCATGGCAATAATGAAAATTTCAAATTGGTCAAGTGACCTACGAAACAGAATCTGGGAGATAATGATAATCAGGTCACGCGCTGACCGAGAAAACCAATTGTGAGGCCACCAAGAGAGAACGGGAAAAGAATGAAACATTAAGTATCCTTCGGAGATAACATTGGTTTGAAAAAAAAAACACCTGTTTTATATCTGGACCTGGACATGATAAAAGTTTGTTGCCGGGACGGATCGCTGGCGACAAGGTGCGAAGACCACCCATTTGACGCTTGGCGAAAATCTTGTTGATATATTCCAGATGACATTCGGTTGAGATAGAGATTCATGACCACACTACGGTTCGTAGGGGTCTGTTCGAGGAAAAGAAAGAAAAGAAAAAAAAAAGAAGATAATTTTTTCCTTTGGGAGATAATTTTAAACTGAGGCCAGACTGGCCACACCCACGCTGCAGACGTTCATTGGCTGAATGGTGGCATGAGCAATGGGCGATGGTAACCATATGAGAAAGGAGGGGAGGCCTGTTGACGCCTCTGAGGGGATTGGTGTGAGATACCACTATGAGAAAGAAGGGAGACCTGTTGGCGCCCTCTGAGGGGATTGGTATGAGATACCAATATGAGAAAGGAAGAATTTGTGAGGACGATTCCCTTAAAGTAGAAAGTAATGGACTTCCAAAAATGGAAAGTAATAAATTTTCCTGTCCGAAACCAAAGAAAATCCTTTTTGTGGATTTAGAATTATCAAAGAAGCTCAAACCCCTACGGGCCCACCCCGGTTTTGGTCGGCGTCCATATAAGCAGAGTCGCAGTAACACAGAAAGCAGTTGACTTGTAGTTGGAGTTGGAGTTGCAGTTGGAGAGAGAGGCGCAGAATTGAACTGTGAGCTCTGAGACCCGCTTCGCAGAAAGCTGACTGGAGATCCACGCATTCTCGACTTCAACTTCTAACCAAAAACAATTTATTTTTGAAGAACTACTTAGACTCACACCACCAAAACAAGTTTTACGAATATCGCCTGAAGACACCAAAAACCAGTTTCTTGAAAAACAATTTAAGATGTTAAGACTCGCCTAACAAACACAAAGTGTCACGAATCCATATAAGCGGGTTGTGAGAAAGACTCATTCCTGTATTCAGCAACCAGATATAAAATATTGTTATTCTTTTTTTTAACACATTTGAACTTTTCGAGTTGTTACTTTATTTTCTTTTACATATACTTGTGTGGTGTTACCTTTGCTCAGACTCGGCTTGCATTGCGGTCCGGCGACTGATTGATTTCGTCTACCTAAGATCAAATCACAACGTGGGTAGGTTAGACTAGAAACCAAAGCAGCTACTTCGGTAACCAGACGTTGGAGGCGAGCTGGGAACGACAAAGCTGATACCGAATCTAACCAGATTCCCATCCGAATCAGCAAAAGGTTAGAACGTCACATTTGGTGCCGCGACCAATACCAAGTCAGTTGGTCGTCGCAGGACAGAACGGAGACGGGACAGAGAGGCACGGGGTGACGTCACAGTGCCATGGCACGTGGAATTAGAACAGTCTACTCCAGTGAGAGAAATAAAGGTTTCAGTTCGACATTCCAACCACCTGAAGAAGGCCGGAGCGTACAACGGACGAAACTTGGTAATAATAAATATGGTGACAAAGATGAGGACAATAGTCTGAATAATGTAAATAATGTACATTTTTCGTGTTTGTGAATGGATTCCATCACATAAAAGTAACTCTAAAAACTACAGGCTTTTTGTTTCTTTCATTCGACAGTTGAAATGAAGTTCCCCCATCTTCTTATGTGCTAATTCTTGTATATGAATTGTGATTTGTTTGTCTATGTACTTTTTTTCGTGCTTATACAAGCATGTGTACGTAATAGTAGACTTTCATCAATATTGGGAGACTATGGACGGATAGCAAGTCCGTCTACTCAGGCTTATTTGTGGTTCATCAACACCCATACATCCAAACTGCGGTTTATACTGCAGCTCTGCTGAACGGAAGTTACAGTTACTGTGAGAGAACGCATAATTTGACATGATCAGTCGTTGACCAAAGCCAGTACGATCACACTCTCGGCCATGGTGACCTACTATTAGGTTAATAATATCACCATTTTTTTGCGAATCTGTGTTAGCATAAACGTCGAAGGCTTACAGTTTCATCTACGTAATTTCATTCACAGGGTTTGTTTTCAGGCACTTCCAAGCGGCTCAGCGCTATCTGAACCTCACCCCTGTTTGATATTATCAAGAAATCATATCCTTGACAAAGCGAATCCCGATTTCAATGTAGGAACGCTAAAGTTCTAATTACTTGCTTTGGTTTTAGGTGACGTTACTGTAACGATGACATCAACTATTTTCCTGTCTCCCAAACTCACCGCCATTATAGTAACTCTACTAAATGCTGTCGCCAAAGTGAACAATTATAACACCAGAAGACGTTTTCTTTGCTTAAGAATATGTATATACAATTTCTTTTTCATTTTTTTATTTTATTGAGAATCACTAATTTAAATGGTGACTACCTATTCTATATAGTAACTCCTAGTCGTGGTGGAGAGCCTTTCATGGTCCAGTGATTCTGAAAACGATGCCGTCGAAAATTCTAAACACCTGTTAGGGCCACACTTGACGGCAAGGTCGAAAGCGATGACCCAGAATAACTGCGAAAGACCCCAACTTAAAAAAAAAAAATAAATAAATAAAAAAAAATAGATGGCGATTACAACAATTCTCAACGGTTGAACCGACGGATGAAAAGAGCTACGCATCACGGACATGCTATAGAAGGCGCCACTTGAAATTCCAATAATCAGCGGAAGTCTGTTGCATTTTCATAACTGGATTCTGTATGTCTTATTCCATATGTGCCGGAGAGGAAGGTAATGAAATCCATTGTGTAGGTCACTTCACTTCCTGGCAAGTTGATGTGCACCTTAAAAAAATTACGCCATCGGCACTTTGATTTTTATCAACAGCAACAGGAAATGGATGATGGGAGCAGGTTTTGCTGAAACACGAAGCTTCTAGTCATGAACATGCACGTTGTGATGACTTTAGTCCTGAACGCCATCATCATGAAAGAAGCGATCAACAAATAAGTAATTAAATTCTTTATTCAAGATAAAGCCGGCGACCTATTGTAATATATTTACAGGGTTTATTATCCATGCTTGTTGCTGTAACGTTACAGGGAGCCTACAAAAAACGGTCTTTTTAACCTAACCAAAGTTTTAAGAAACAGGATAATTTCGTTAAAAACAATAAAAAGGGCGCTGAACTGTCAATATTAAAGTGAATGCTGGACAATCTACTCGCAGATGGAGAAAAAATGCAGTTCTTGAAATGTGGTTCTACAGAAGGATGCTAAAAAAAACTATGCGCAATCAGTTAAAAATATCTGAAATCAAATGGAAACACAAAAGTCAGAATCAGAAAGAAACAACTGATATATCTTAGACACATAACTGGGTGGGCTATGCTTTCGGCTTCGTGCCGCATCACCATAATAAGGAAGGAGGGCTTGGAGAATTTAACACTGACAGGACATGTATAGATACTGAGAAAGGCAACGTCGAGTAGTGAATGAATGGTTGAACGGAGAGTCGGGAGGATAGCAAGGAAACTAACGTTGGTAACGGCTACACTAGATAAGAGGTTGTGGAGAGCCTTGATCACCCACGTTCTGAAGGGACACGGCACATAGATAAATGAAGATGTAACGTTGTAGAAACGCTGTAGTCATTGTGTTTTCTGGGTACTTGTCCATGCGTTCAAAATACTGGGTTTTTATTTTAGTGGTGGAGGGGGGTATCTTACGGCCAAATCGCGCTGAATCACCAGTCCTCGTACGATTACTGAAGTTAAGTAACGTCGAACTTCGTCTGTACTTAGATGGGTCACCGCTTCGGAATACCAGCAGCAGTAAGCTTGGATGTGCGGATGGTGTAATGGGTCGGAATTTGTAATCGGATAGTCGAGTTCCAATTCCCGTTGAGTCTGTTATATTCCCTTACTCTCAAATGCCCTTGAGAAAGGTTTGAATTCACCTATTCTTTCGCTAACTATGGGTTAAATAGTAAGACTTGAATCACTAAATAATTATTATCTCAAAAAAAAAAAAATCTTACAATCAAAAAATATTTTCTGGCTTTAAATAACATGGAAAGGGTTGATAAGCCGCAAAAATCGAATCAATCGATTAATTTTCAATTCGGTTTATCTATCAGCACACATATTCACTATTACTTTGACCATCATATATTATAATTTCCTCTTCAAACTTTTTGATTGATTTATTTTTTTTGCGGCTAAAACTTCATTGTCATCTTATTACAAACGAGATAACGTTATACCTAAATGAAAGTGACAGGTTCTTCTTTGCTGCTTTTACTAAGCTAGGAAACTGATCCCCTGTTTCTATATTCCATTACATCTACCTACTTCCCTATCTGGAGTGATCCAAGCATGTCTTACTTTACAAGTGTTTTAGTAAAATTTCCCAGAACAGTTCTGTGGATAAGACAAATTGGTATACGAGTGACTATTGAAAGAAAAATCTCAGTTTTTTGCCGATTCGTTTCGTCTTCCGACTTTAACAAGTCAAAAAAGAAAATGAAACGTTTTTTGCATTCATAGTTACATTAAAACCCATTGTTATATCAATTTGTCTTACCCACAGAATTGTTCTAAGAATTTTACTATATTGTCGACATGGAAAAATAAAAGACTCTAATAATAAAGTAAGTTAACATTAGCCAGAAAGTGGCTTATGCAAAAGCATTTCTCTCTTTGTAAATTTTGGATTTTAATGTAACTATGAAAACACAAAACATTTCGCTTTAATTTTTGCCTTGATAAAATCGGAAGACGAAACGCGTTGGCAAAAACTAAGATTTTTTTTCTTATTGTCATTTTCATACTCAAATGTTTTATTAATATACCTCATTGCCTCGTATTGGCTACCGGAAGACGAAATTTCCGTGGTTCTTTACGGTGTTTCAAGTGTGTATTATTCTAACTAAGTATATCACAGTCCATTTTGTTATTACTGTGTATTAGAATCTCCCTTCATTTTCCGGCCATGTAATATGGTTTAGGGATGTTTCATTTTATAACCGTTTATGCGGCTGGCATTGTGGCCGATTAAGATGCACTAACAAAACCTAGAATAGTTTCACAGTTTAATTATTTTAATTTTCTGATGGCTCATAATACTTATGTTAATAATTGAAAACGTTCCTCGCGAGTTCCACAGCTATAAAATGACGATGGAATTTCCCATACTGCATAGTTAAATACTTGGGTTTAATAATTTTAACAAAACATTATCGTAACAATCTTATATTAAGCAATGGAATGAGAAAGTAGAAAAAATAGTATAACGTCTTTCGTCCTTTGGAAGGACTTCATCAAATAACAAAGCGCGTTATAGCATACTTTTCTACTTGCCTAACATTGCCCTGGTATACATCAATTTATATATCATATTATTATAATCATAAATATCAATGCCGTTCATTATTTCAATAAGTAAGATTTAAAATTAACAAGGTTTTCTATATCACTGAAGCAAACTTTAATTTCAGTAGAATCACACATATCCGGAATCCCTCATATCCGGAGTGCTTCATATCCGGAATCCCGCATATCCGGACATAATTTTGAAGTGTATATTTGAATTATTTGGGTGATATGTAACTGATTTGAAATTTCCGTTTTTCAGGAAATTTACTTTGGATAATTGCTTATGCATATTTCACCCTAATGGCTTGTATTGGTGCAAGAGATGATGGAAATAAGAGGAAAGGATGACAACGAGACACATCTGCAAGAAGATAGCGACGAGATGCATGATTGTGATGAAACCTGGACAGAA
The DNA here is from genome assembly GCA_903632075.3 of Acanthosepion pharaonis. NCBI lineage: Eukaryota > Metazoa > Mollusca > Cephalopoda > Sepiida > Sepiidae > Acanthosepion > Acanthosepion pharaonis. Next base: position 1,845,332 of record CAHIKZ030003885.1, read on the forward strand.
ATTCAGAAAACTATTGGAAAGGTTGTCAGTTTTACGGAAATAAAGCCAGCATTTAGCTATGGCGATTATAATAACCCACACAAAGTTAAAATGTATGTTTCGTTTGAAAAAATTTCACGAACAAAAGCAAAACGAAATGTTGAAAAAGTTGAGAATGGCATTGGAAGAAAAAAAATCATCATGGAACAGCGATTAAAAAAATTCTTGTTACATTATTTGTTTTGCATACGTGGCAGAATTAATTGAATGAATTTTCATTAACATTACATAATTTATTTCTTTTTCTTTATCATTAGCTTTTTTGTTTGCTGTAAAACATTGAATATAAATGTTAAACCTGATTTCAGTTCTTTTATTTTAATCTAAATATAACCCGGTCATATCCGGACTTTGTATCCAAATCCTCATATCCGGAAGGATTTCTTAGTCCGGTTGTTAAGTATTCTACTATACATGAAAGTGTAATCTCTTTCTTCCTTTCTTTCTTTCTTTCTTTCTTTCTTTCTTTCTTTCTTTCTTTCTTTCTTTCTTTCTTTCCCTAAAATGAAACAGCATCATACTTATTATAAACCCAGATTGTGTGTGTGTGTGTGTGTGTGTGTGTGTGTGTGTGTGTGTGTGTGTGTGTGTGTACGTTTATATATTGGATCGGATTTCCTACATTTTTCAACCGATTTCAACAAAACTTCACAGGACTACGTAAAATTACCATGCGGTGGTTCTGACAGCGCCAAAATTGGAAAAACACAATTGTTTTTGCACGAAATCAATTTGAAAACACGATTAAGACGCATCAAGAAAATGAAGGGGGACAACTCATATCGTGTTATACTTATTAAAAAAAAACAGGTTGTTTGTGTGTGTGTGTGTGTGTGTGTGTGTGTGTGTGTGTGTGTGTGTGTGTTCGTTTTTATATGGGATCGGATTTCCTACATTTTTCAACCGATTTCAACAAAACAACACTTTTTTGGCAGGTAGTGTTTCTTATTGTCTTGCATACTTTTTTCTTTATTTTTACATTCAGAATGCTTTAAAAATTCCATTTACAAGAAAACTGTTTACAATAAAATTCTATTCAATTGTATAACGATTGAAAACAATTTTTTTGTTTGAGTTTGGGTTTGACCAATTCGTAAAAAAACAAAACAATAAAAACTAATTAAGACATGCGTGTCCGTCAACCTCAAACAATAATCTTTGTCAATTTTATTTTTCAATCTTTATGATGGTCGATACTTGATCTATCTCTTACTGTTACATACCCGGGCAACGCCGGGCTCTACTGCTAGTCATTGATATATCTTTTCTACCATCGATACTCATAATCAAGCAGGAATGGTCCATTTTTTCTCTCAGGTGATATCAGGTCGTATTGTATATTCTAAATAAGGAATGAGAGAACAAGTAGAATAGTAATACGATACTTCTTATGCGCCTATTTCATACGAAAGGCCAATGTTCAATTCCAGGGGAAAATTGGAATTCTGATTTTCGAGTCAAACGGGCCCATTTCATTAAAAAGACTGTCTTCCGTCTCTCTTTCTATTTACTAGGCATTGTCTTCTGTCCGCACTTACTCTGTCTACGGTAATCTCAGTTTTCATCGAGAGAATCACATCTTTGTCACTTCAAATCTCTTCTTCATCTGGAATGACAGCGTCCAGTATTCACTGCCGTATAGAAGAGTTGAGATTATATAGCAGTTTAACACTCTTTTCTTTATTTATAATATATTTTCCTATATCTTAATAGTTTGCTTTCCTTCTAAAAGGCATGAGGAGATTACCCAACATTTACTGCCGTATAGAAGATTAGTTATTACGTAGCAGTTCAATAATCTCTGTTTGCTTTTTAAGGTCATCTCTCTATTTTAACCATTTTCTGAAATACATTATTCTCTAGTACTATGCGTCTTTGAATTTCTTTGACACATGTTCCGTCGCCTGTCAACCGTTTATCTTCTATAAAAGTTCCAAATATTTAGCATTTTCGCCCTTATTTGCTATTAGCTAGAAAAACAGGAAGCTGTGGAGAACAGTGATGAGCCGACGTCCTGAATGGACACTGCATATAGTAGAAGGAATATACATATACACAGAGAAAGCACACACACACACACACACACACACACACACACACACACACACACATATATATATATATATATATATATATATATATATATATATATATACCTGAATGTAATGAGAACAAAAATAATATATAAATTCTAACGTTCACAGCATTAATTCAAAAGTGGGCTCAATACCGATAGTAGAGCAATAATTATATATTATAATTTTTCCCATAGACAAAAACAATTTACTCACTACAAACATGCAACTTCGTTTCGGTGCATTTAGTTGTACTTCGACTGGTGAGAAGCAAAATGCTTATGAACAGTTCATAACCATTTTGGTTGTCACCACTCGAGGTGCAACTAAATCCCGTACGATTTCATTTCCATGTCATTTTTCACTGCTGTTTGAATTGTCATAGCTGAAACTTCTCTCACTCGCATGCCAAACTTCTTATGGATTGAGTTGGATCTTTTCTAATTGATATGTTTATCTCTAAATTGAAGTGATGATTCCTCTTCCAGTTGTGATCTCCTGATCCAGTTTTCCTCTCTACTGTCCCCTCTTTTTTAAACTTATTCACCTTTCTCTTGATCATTCTTGAATGGATTTTGAAGATGGAAGCCAGAGTATGAAAGTTAGTACCATTAGTGAAGGTCTGAATGATCTTTTTCCTCTCATCATTGATCAGTCGGGAAAACAGTGAGGCTCACACAAAACAATTTTAACGTGTTCTCTTTCTTGCTGAATAATTTAAAAGGTTTTTCAGTGATTCTTACAAGAAATGGGGTCAAGATGGCTACATGTCTTTTCTGATAACCTGGAAAAAAGAAACTCAATTAGTTTAGTGTTTGTTTTAGATATTAAACATTTTGCGGGTTGAATAGTTATGTTGTTACACGATTTGGACAATTTTGCGGCTACACCCGATATGTATAAAAATCAAAATTACATTAAAAAAGGCAGATAGATGACAGTCTACGTATTCCTTACTATAAACTTGCAATATTAACATCTATCTATCTATCTATCTATCTATCTATCTATCTATCTATCTTTTATTTTATTTCTTTTGGTTTCTGGTGTGTACTTATTTCTTTTCGGGTCCAGCTTAGAGACCTAAGGTCAGAAATGACCTCATGACATTTTCCACTGACCAAAAAAAAAACAAACAAAAATAAAGAGAAAACGAACAAAAAACGCACATATTTTACATAAATAAAGCCCTTCGTAAGGTGTGGGATGTATTCGTGAGACGAATTTTTTGTATTTTTTTAAAGCATGGGCTACCAAGAATCCTTTCAATTAGTCTATTGGAATTTTTTCCAATCACTCCGAGAGCTTCAACTACAACAGCGGTTGTTGATGTCCGCATGCGCCAAATCGTTGAAATTTATTATTATTATTATTATTATTATTATTGCTGAACCTTTTGCTTGTTCGTGCCATGATCAAGCTCGAAGCACAAGTTTTATTAAGCTAGTTTTTGGCATGAGGACACGAAGTACATCCTATTCTAAAATAGGCATTAAGAGTTTAAACTTCGGAGGTCATTCGATTTCACTCGAGATCAGCAAAGACAACCTTCCATTTCTAGCGAAATGAAATATTTTTACAAAAAGTATGTTAAATTGAATTTGCTATGATGTATAGAATAATTTTTACCTGAAAAAATAACAGGGCAGGCGACTGAGGTTAAATATGTTTTCCGAAGTCAGCAGAGTTAATAATGTGTATATTTACACTATACTCAACGGTGTTTAGATTTTTGGAGGCAAACTGTTAATCGGGAAGGGAATTTGGATAGAAATAGATGATTTTATTCAATTGTTCTTTTTTTTTGTAATAAAATATATGTCAAAGAGCATTTGACGCGTTCTGCAGAGGAGGGGCGTATTCAACATTTGATAATTTTGCTGGAAATACGCGCTTAAAGGTTTTCGGCTATTTTCCTCAACATTTCTTTTCATGGTTAGCCGTAAGGGCCCTGATTTTCATTTTTTTTTCATTGGTACAAAACATAAGCGTCAACACGTGGAGATAGAAAAAGTTAAAAACTTCTTGAAAAGCTCAGCGAAACCGGTTAAAGTAAGAAAATAAAAAAAAATGGAAAACAAATTATTTTTCTAAGAAAAAAAACACTGAAAATACAATTCTAAATGACAAAGTTTTAATTCTTCTCTGTAAAAATTCATATATTATAAATGAATATCACATATTATAAATGAATATCACATATTATAAATGAATATATATATATATATATATATATATATATATATATATATATATATATATATGTATAAATGAATATCGCATGTTATAAAGGAATAGATATAAATCATTTAATCATCAGTTACTTTTACTTAACATCGCCTGAAGAAATACAATCATCGTATTGAAACATGAAAGGTTTTGTGCATTGATTTCAAAATAAATGTTTTTATTATAAACTATATATATATATATATATATATATATATATATATATATATATATATATATATAATTATTTATTTAAAAATCATGAATCTGATCATGTCGATAAAAAACCATTAACTCATGTCTTTTGTTTAATAGATTATTATTATTATTTAGAAGCTTAATAATGTGCAATTTCTCATGGAGGCACAAAGGGCATGGGTCCTCCCAAGTTTTACATGTTCTAGCCCTTCTTCCGTTTCAAATTTAGACACCCCCACCTTTCCCTGACTTGACATCTATGAAAGTAACTCTATACTGATACTTATTATTAACACCCAACACACGCCTACCCAATTTAAACAATTCGCCCTAGCTGTTACCATGGAAATTTTGATTTCAATTATTAAAACACGTAAATTTCAGAAATACGTTATTCAAAAAAAAATTCGCTTGAAGATGGAACAGAGCTTACTTTAACTCAATTTAATTCAAATAATTATATTGAAGTTTTCGGCTCTTGTTTTGAAACATGAGACTTCTTATGTCGCGTTTTGGAATCATATTTTTAAATAAATAATTATATTTATGCTCTACTTTTGTATCGAGCACTATTTTTTAAAAATAATAACTAAAATACTAAGGAACTTTGGATTATTTACCTAACCAGTTCCTTCCTATTTTCTATATATTTTCACACACACACACACACACACACACACACACACACACACACACACACACACACACACACACACACACACATATATATATATATATATATATATATATATGGCTGGACTTTGTGTAGTCATTTATAAACTAGTTTCCGATTTAAGCAAAACATGATTGTCGCGTGTTCGATCGTCACTGTGTACCCACAGGGTACGATAGGCAAATTGCGCGTTGGTTGTTTTTGATTTTGCCGATTGCATAGTATAGTAGGATCAGTTGGGAATCGTCTGTGAATAAAAGACCCTCCATGACGCAATTCACTGCGACAGGAATTTGGAAACGGCAAGCTCTACTACTTGCCATTCACGCCGGAAGCTGCAATATGAACATTTCAGTGTGTTTCGGTGTCAATCTGAGAACAACGGAGAGGATTCAGGAGGAGTTGTATGAGTCTAATGGTGATTGCGAAGGTATCGCAGCTCGGAAAAGTCAACCTCACCGTTCTGATAAGAAAAGAACTCCTAAATTTCTTGGTGTGGGCCTCAGATTCAACAGGGATGCCTACAATAAATGCCTTGAGGTGGTAATACTTCTCTGGGTCAAAAGGTTGACTGATGAAAAACCCTATCTCTGGCAACATGACTCTGCATCATGTCACACTAGTAGGAAAATCCAGTTATGGCTGTCAGACAATTTATGCGATGACCACATCACTCCTTACATTGGGCCAACTAACTCCCCAGACTGTAACTCCCTTGATTATTATATGTGCGACACAGATGAGCGTGAGACAAGCAAAACTCTTTATAACACCAACAATGAACTGAAGACAAAGATTATGGCAGCAGTCACTAACTTAAACAAGTCAGTCGAGTCAGTACTTTCTGAGCGACTGTTCGGTTGAACTCTCTTCCTACGGACGGGAGGAACCCGAAGGAGGCTACGCCGAAGGCCGGAGTCTCCTTCGGGGAGGTAGACCGGCCCTGAACCCATTTATACGGGTTCAATGGGTATATTTTTGGCCGAGCCCACGGGCTCGGAATGCCTACGTTAAAAAGGCCTTGTGTCACATGACACCCTCGTGTGTGTGTGTGGGGGGGGTGACTTAAACAAGCGGACCGTCCAGATTTGCAGGAGATTCAGAAGTCAGTTTTGAGGTCATTGTTGAAATCAATGGCGATTTTATTGAGTAAATATATTCTTTAGTATTTCAAGATATTTTTGTGTAATTTTGGTAAATATATTTTTTAAAATGAGATATCAGTGTCATTTTAATTTTTGCGTAATTTAGACGACAATTTATTCACCGCACGTCCTATCTATCTATCTATCTATCTATCTATTATTATTATTATTATTATTATTATTATTATTGCGTGCGTGTGTGAGTGCGCGCGCACGTATTTGTGTGTGCAGGCGCAATTATTTAATGAGATCGCTCATCGGATTCACATGTGGAGATGGAGGCGGGAAATATATTTTCGCGATGGGCCCGCTGCATTCACCACATCTATGGACACTCTCCGTTCTCATTTATTTTACTTCCAGTTTCTTTTTTTTTTTTTTTTTAAATGATTTCCCTATTAATTTATCAATCTTTCATGATGTCTTTGCTTAGAGTAGTGAGTACAAAATGAGTAATATATCCTGGAATAGGCACCTCCCACTTCCCTACCCCACCCTGATTCCGAATCAAAAGACAAAGTAAAAAAAAAAATAAAATAAAATAAAAATAATAATAAAAGAAAAAATAAAGATAAAAAAAGAAATATGAAAATTGAAAATGTCACTTTGTGTTTTAATAAGCTTTTGCCTCGTATTTTGAAGTCCCTAAATTACGGCCAATAATAACGAGGAGAAAAATGTCTCCTTTTTTTTTTTCTCTCCCTAAAAGTGAAACCTAAATTGGAAAATAGACGTGGGCGAAAGAGGGAGAAGGGGATTTTTTTTTTTATTCTTCGGGAATCAGATTTCAGGAAAAGTATTACGAGCAATTAAAAGTGATTTTTTTTTTAACCGCCATTCGTTCTTCAACGTATTTTTACTTTTTCGCCAATTTCGCTTCTTTTTTTATTTTATTTTAACGGTGCAGAAACAAAATTCTTACACCTACACACATGCACTCTCAGGGATCCACACCGTTTTGGATCATACAGGTTCGATTAAATACGTACACATGCACACAAACACATATACATACACATTCACACACATCTTCATACATACAAATGAAGGAAAAAATTGGTCAATAAATAATACAAAGTTGTCATTTTTTAAAAAAATAATTTCGTTTTCTACTCACTGAGGTTCACCCTGAACAAGGCTCAGGAGCTACTCAAGGTAGAGGATTACAAAATAAGAGGTACGGTTTATGCGGATATGTGGGGAACATAAAGGTTAATCCTAGACTTGAACAGGTTAAGACTGTAGTGATCGGGAAAGCATCCACTTGGGAGTCAGTTCCATAGAGCAGCGGACGTTGGGACGAAAATGATCAATGTAACTTATAATATCCTACGTATGTGAATAATAATCAAGAATTAATTAAATGACTTACAAGGGGAGAAGTTTATGATGAAAAAATATTTACACACGCGCGCGCACACACACGCGCACACAGACACGCGCACACACACATATATATATTGTTTGAGATAAACTTCAATTCAAACGTCAAAATTTAGAAAATTAAAGGAGATATATACATAAATTTTAAACAATAAATGAATAAAGAATGATAGAAGCATTAACCTGAAACTAAAGACGTGAGAAGGGTAGACAGGTTACTTCAACAGTTTTCCTTAATATCCTAGTGAGTAGTGACACTTGGTCTGAAGATCGTTTCAAGTAGGGAGTAGACAGACATGTAGTACTGATTCCAATGACGACATTCTCTTAATATATAAATACCCCCCACACACAAACACAAAATAAAATACACACACAGATACATACTTACATATATATATAAGTTTATAATAAAAAAATTTTGAAATCACTGCACAAAAGCTTTCATGTTTCAATACTATGATTGTATTTCTTCAGGCAATGTTAAGTAAAAGTAACAGGATTAAATGATTTTTATGGAAATTTAAAAAAACAAAGTGTTGCCACTTTTCCGAAGGTTAAAAGGGTGGGGACTGACCTTATGCCCCCTGCCTTTAACTTTCCGCGAAGAGGTCACAGCTTGTTTTTAAATTTTCTTAACAATTACGTACTCTCCAATTACTTAACATCGACTGAAGAAATACAATCATAGTATTGAAACATAAAAGCTTTTCTGTACCGATTTCAAAATGTTTTTATTATAATCTCTTATAATAAAAATATAATAATAATATATTGCTCTACTTTGTATTGAGCACTTTTTAAAAGTACATAACCGTGGATTTTATTCCATCTCTTCTTTCCGTCATATATATATATATATATATATATATATATATATATATATATATATATATATATATATATATATAAGAAAATGGACAATGTCCGACAATTTATTAAAGATATTTTTATGTTTAACATTCTTTTTATAGATACAAGTATTTAAGTAAATGTCGGACTTTTGTCCATTTCTTAATGTAAGACGTCATTTGTTTACATTTGATACGCCAGGAGCAGTTATGAATGTACGAGATTCATGGAAGATTGAAGTTTATAAGCAGTAAATTCGACCTTTCCGACCGAACGATCCTTTGTGGCTGAGAGGTTAGGCACGTCAGCGTAAATGACAGTTCCGTATAGGATGCAGGTTCGAATCCTGTCAAAGGACGAATAATTTCTATGAAAATTTCTCGGACATTCAGGCCGGTAAATGTTATTTAATACTGTTTATTATAAACAGACCATTTACTTAAATACTTGTATCTATAAAAAAGAATGTTAAACATAAAAATGTCTTTAATATATATTATAAATTGATTTAAAATATATTTTTTTTTTCGCTACACAGTTCTAACTATGTTTCTCTGAAGAACATTCCTAATACTTTTTTTTTTATATTATATATATATATATATATATATATATATATATATATATATATATATATATATATATATATATATATATTTAGTTGGTTTAGTTTAGCGGCATATCAACACGCACGGGGTTATTTAATGACGAAAATAAGGAAAAGGTAGCTGTAGCTGTTAAAACTAAGCACAACCATGCGAACGTGGTTTATTTCATTCTATGTAGTCAACAGAATTTCAAACTAAACTTCATTTATTTTTTCTTGCAAGGGATTTAAGTAGATTTGAATAGCAAACTGACAGTTAAACGAAATAGTGAAAATACTGGTGACAAGAACAGAATTTATACACAATAGTTTTCAGTCTACAGACGCTTATTTACAATTTATTACTTACTAGCAGTATAACTCGTCTTCGCTCGGGTGTTTCATTACTGGGAATTTTTGCCGTTCAATTGGTGCAGTTTAAGTTTAAATTCATCCCACCTGAAAATCAATATTAATAACAACATTTGGGTGCAACTGAGGTACATCCCGAAAGGGGTGGGTATCAATTTGAATGGGGGGAGGCTGAAAAAGGAACTGCATAATAACTAATAAATGATAATTTAAACCATTTATTTTTATAAAAAGTTTTTATGAAAGATCTATATCCAAGAACAGATAGTAAATAGTAAAACGTTGCTGAGAGTTATAATGAGAGGAAGTAGTGGAGAGCCATTGTCGCCAACAATTTGGGATCAAAACCGGTACTGAAGAATTATATTTTTTTTTTCTTTTTTTTTTAAGCATTACGCCCCGAGCAAGGCGGGAAGCCACTAGGATGCAGAAGATTTGGAGCGAGAGCAGATAGGAGTGATAGAAGAAAGGATGAGGAGAAGGATATGGGATAGATCAAGATATCAAACAAACAAAAAAATTCATCGAAATCGAATGTAAACTGTGGAAATGCCTAAACAACATCCGATCACACACATACATACACACACACATTTTGAGAAATATAGATTTAGAGATTTATAATTGTTTCCCGCGCAAAAGAGCTTTCACATGCTTTTAAGGCACTTATAAATTGGAGAAGTTGTCAGTAAAAACAGTATATATCGGTAGATTGGGGGCCTCCAGGTGGTGTAATGGTTAACAAGTTTGTCTCGATATAGAACTATTACGACTGAGTAGTGAGTTCGATCCTCACTAGAAGCCCCATACTTTCGGCCTTGTGCCACATCTAAGCTAAAAATAACTATATATCGGTAGATTTCTGAAGCTGAACATAATACAGGGAGGGGCAAGGATCCGTATGTTACGCCCCCCCACTCCCACACACTGCTGTGTCTCACTTTTCATAAGGTAGTATTCATATGAAATACACATTTTATTGTAACTAATTATGCACAAAAATGGGTCATATGCAATATCGGTAGGGGCACCTCTAGGCGGTTAAAAGGTAGGTTCACAAGAACAATTACGACTGAGTAGTGAATTCGATTCTCACTGGGTGTCCCAAAATGTCGCTCTTGTACCACATCTAAGCTGCGCTTGGAAAATCCCCATATGCAATATAGGTGAACAGCTGGAAAAATTTAGAATAAGTACAATGTATCTAAATATGAATTAGAGACTTTCTTATAATAGATCATTCCATCTTAAATAAATCAATGTTTTACGGTAATCGTTATGTTCCATAGAAATTTCAGCTGTTTCTTTCTGATGTTAGGTACAAGTGTCTTTTTTATTCCATATTTTTTCTTAAAAATTACTCGTTGCTCACATGCTACATCTCTGGCATTCTCAGTATCCTTCTGTAGGACATCTCCGTGGCGTGAAGTTTTCTCACCGTCTGCTATTCAGGAACAGCGATATTACATTACAGTTCGGCACGGTTTTCGTCGGTTTTAGTGAAATATTCGTTTCATAATTAGTTTTTTGAAGGCCTCTTTTACATTTTAAGCACTTTTAGATGTTGTGGTCACATTTTCCGTCCTCTGTTAAAACAATCTCCAGAAATTTAGATTTACGCATTTGCTGATGTTAGGTAAATAAACCATTTTGAAATTTGTATTCAACTTAATATCTACACATATACCGACATAGTTGTATTAGAAGTAAACATCTCCAAAGCATTTGATAGGGTTTGGCATGCCGGCCTTCTTCACAAGCTCCAGGGTTATGGCATTACGGGTCGATTGTTTGACCTAATACAATCATTCCTGTCAAACCTTGAATTGAAAGTCGTTCTCAACGGATTCTCCTCCAGTTCCTATCCCACGAACGCAGGTGTTCCTCAAGGCTCCATCCTAGGCCCCACTCTATTCCTTATCTACATAAATGACCTTCCTGACGCCATAAATTCACAAGTTGGCATCTACGCGGATGACATCAAAATTTATTCCTGCCTCAAAAACAAATCTAGTGTCGCTGACAAAACTAACCTGGCCGTTCGTCTCGAAAAGGACCTCCAATCGGTTGTGAACTGGGGCAGGAATTGGCTGGTCAACTTTAATGCTTCAAAAACAAAACTGCTCTCTATTAATCACCACAGAGATCCTTCCCTGCCCTCCATTAGAATGTCTGACGCTCAACTTCTCGAGAGCACCTCTCTGCGGCTGCTCGGTCTCACGTTGACTGCTGACCTGAGATGGAACAAATACATTGAGTCAATTGCTTCGTCCACCGCAAGAAATGTTGGCTCCCTGTGCCGCGCCAGGAAATCTTTCTCCCCAGAATCGATCCTTCAGATCTACAAATCAACCATTCGCCCTTGCATGGAGTATTGCTGCCATATATGGTCTGGAGCCCCTTCTGTTTGCCTCGGGGTTCTTGATAAGCTCCAGAAGTGGATATGCAATATAATTGGCCCTATTCTGGCATCTCGTCTACAGTCGCTCTCACACAGACACGCTGTCGGCTCTCTCTGTCTCTTTTACAAATACTTTCATGGTAATTGCTCCGATGAGCTGCATTCGCTGGTTCCCAGACTTCATGAATTCAAGCGCCCTACGAGGCTGGCATCCCGCTCTCACCCTTTCACTGTCGAAACTACTAAATGTAGCCGTCTCTTCTACTCCAATAGCTTCATGACTCGCATCTCTCGCCTGTGGAACTCCATTTCCTATTCCAGTTTTCCTGAGAGCTATAATCTCCAACTATTCAAATGTAATGTCAATTGACATCTCCAGTTGCCTTGATCTATCCACTATCCTTTTCCTCATACTTTCCTCTATCACTCCTATCTGATCTTGCTCCAAATCTTCTGAATCCCCTTGCGTCCTAGTGGCTTCTCGCCTTGCCTGGGGTGAAATGCTTAAAAAAAAAGAAAAAAGAAAAAAGATCGAAACCTAACCATGAAAAGAGTATTTAGTTGACAAAATGTTTAACTTTTCTGAACTTTTATCTTCTATTGTTATATGATTGGAAGTGTGAAGACATTTTTCCACATCTTGAATCACTGTTAGTCATCTATACCCACTTCGTGGTAAGACCCGTGGATTCTCCGTAACTTCTGTAGGTGAGTTTATTGAGAACTTCTATGAAACTCTTGGGACTAGATATAATTCATCCAGGATAAGACGATAAACTACATCCGCGTCCAGGGCAAGACGATGGGTTACATCCAGCGGCGGAGGGTTTTTCAGGAGAGTGAAATCACCTTTTGATTGTTGGTGTTCCTGGGTCCGCCCTGACCCGGGGTGGTGGCGCGTGTTGGGATACCGGCTATGTTCACGTGGTTAGCCCCCGAACTGATGTCGAAGCACTGTGAAAGTGTAAAGATAGATTTTAAAGCCATCAATGCGTTTTTGTAAAAAGAAAATATTACCAACAATGGATTTTTAAAGAAAAAAATTATAACCATCAATACATTTTTCAAGAAAAAATATATTACCAGTAATACATTTTTGAAAGAAAAAGTATTACCAGCAATAAATGTTTGAAAAAAAAATATTACCAGCTATACATTTTGGGGAAAATATTACCAGAAATACTTTTTGAAAAAAAAAAATCCCAGCAATAAAAATCGGCATTAAATAACCCATTGAGGTTGATATGCGTGTAAAACAAACCCATGTGTACTGAGATAGATAGATAGATAGATAGATAGATAGATAGATAGATAGATAGATAAAAAAATATATGACCAGCAATAAAAATCTTGTCGGCATTAAATAAGCCATTGAGGTTGAAATGCCGTAAAACAAATCAAACTAAACCAATATATACTGAGATAGATAGATAGATAGATAGATAGATAGACAGACAGATAGATAGACAGACAGACAGACAGACAGACTCTAAACTAGAAATATTTTATGAAAATTCGCACTATTTCTGTAGGTTTCTTTATATACTGTCCTGCTAAGAATATTGTCGGCATAAAATAACCCATTGAGATTGATATGCCGTAAAACAAACTAAACCAAAGCCAAACCAAACTAGAAATAATGTAGCAATCTTTTATGAAGATTCTCACTATCTCTGTAGGTTTCTTTATATACTGTCCTGCTGGCTCCGTGATTTTTACTGTAAAAATTAATTTGATGATTGGGTAATACCCAATCATGGTGGTCTTCATAAAAGGTAATGTCATAGCGCATCTCTCTTCCATAACTGGAGACTTATCTCAAATCTCGTCGTTTCACTGCGAGCCGAGATTTGCAGTTTCCGTTTTGGTTTGTGATATTTCCTTCTTCTGTACAAATGCAGAAGGACGCGTACCTGTGTTTTATAGATTGCGCAAAGGCGTTCGATAAAGTACGCCACAAACAGCTGATAGGGCAGTTCAGGAACCATGACATATTCGAGGAGGATATTAGAATAATCAAGAAACTAGACTGGCAGCAAATGAGTACAGTAGATATACAAAAATAGAAAGGAGTGTAAGACAAGGATGTGTCTTCTTACCGGATTTATTCAGCCTATACAGCCAGGCGATTCTAAGAGAACTAGAAGTCCTACCAGGATTAATTATTGACGACCACAATCTTAACAACCAAAATGAAAATTACAAATAAGGGATACTAAAATCAAAAACAGTAGCAAAAATTAAATATCTAGGAAGTGTTCTAACAGAGGACGGAAAGTGCGACACTGAGATCCGAAGACGTATTGGGATGGCCAAAGATGCCTTTCAAAAGCTAAGCAGAATATTAAGAGTCAGAAAACATTCGTTAGAAACCAAGACAAGGGCGCAGGACTTTTATGTGATATGCAATGTAAATATATGGGAAGTGTTCTAACAGAGGACGGACACTGAGATCTGAAGACGTATTGGGATGGCTAAAGATGCCTTCCAAAAGCTAAGCAGAGTATTAAGCGACAGAAAAAATTCGTTGGAAACAATGAAAAGAGTATTGAACTGTTATGTGATAACTCTCCTCCTGTATGGCAATGAATGCTGTGCAATCTCCTCAAAGATGAATAAGAGACTTGAAGCAACAGAAATACGTTTTTACAAAAAGATACTGAGGTACCATGGACCGAACATGTGAGGAACGGCGAGGTTTTGGAGAGAATGAAAA
>CAHIKZ030003885.1:1862500-1922500 GCA_903632075.3 Acanthosepion pharaonis
AGTTATAAATGTTTTTTTTTAAATGCTAGTTATGAAACATCACTTCTTTTTATATGTTTAAAAAATTAGAAAGACATTAAAAAAATTTCCATAAAAGGTTAAGAAATTTAATTTAATTTTACCATAAAAGGAAAAGAAAGAAACACACAGGTTAAAGCAAAAGAAAGGAAGACGAAAGAAATTAATAAAAGGAAAAAGAAAGAAAAAAATAATGTTAGGAACGTTTAAATTTATATTCGTTTCGTTCTTTTCTATAATCGAAATATATATATATATATATATATATATATATATATATATATATATATATATATATATATATACAAGGCGATGACTACGGGCCTAATAGAAGTGAAAGAGAATAAAAAGACTTTAGAACCGAAAAACCACTCCTAAAGTGGAAACATGGGATAAACTTCTACTCCTGTTCAAAAGACTGTGGAGGAGTGTGAACTGGACAATAGTGAACCTATCTAACTCTTAGAGAGATAGAGAGAGAGAGGGTTTAGGGTTAAGAAAAAGAATATTGCGTTAAAAAGAAAGGGAGAACGATAAAATAAATAAATACAAAAAAAAATAGAAGAATGGTGGAATTAAAACGAAAGGGAAGTGAAATAAAAACAGAATAGAGGATAAAAAACAAAGGAAAAGAGAAAGAATAAGTAGAGAGAAGAATGTACATTGAAGGAAATAAAAATATTTTGGGAAAAAAGAATAAAAAAGAAAAAAGTAAAGCGTAACAAAGAAAGAGAAAACAAAAGAACAAATAAAAATAAAGTAAAAATGGTGGAAGAAAAGTCATTAATAAAGTCTTTTGATTAGAGAGTAAGAAAAAATCCAATGACAGAGCAACGTAATTTTATATAATTTTTCGTAAAGCAAAAGGATGTGGGTTTTTGTGGTAATTCGAGGCAGTACACGACGCCACTCGAAGCGAACATAGTCAGTGTTCAGACAGCAACGGAAAAGTTATGTTTCTTTATGAGAATAGAAAAAAAAACAGTGAGAGATCAGAATGAATAAACGTATAGATAAATCCCATTAATAGAGGACATTAAAAAGAAGAGTAAAATAAACACACACACACGCACACACATATATATATATATATATATATATATATATATACAGAGAGAGAGAGACAGAGACAGGCAGACAGACAGAGGTAGAGGGAGAGGAGGCACGGTGGAGTAATGGATAGCGGCTTGGATTGAGGAATCGGAGAGCCGAGTTCGAATTCCAGTCGAATCCATTACATTCACTTACGTGCTAATACTCTTGGGAAATCTTTTTCTTCTCCCTCCTAGCTATGGGTAAATAGCAGGACAGACCGGGTTCTATAGCCTTGGATGGCAACTGGTCAAGGAGCAGTACAACTCTAAATTCAAAACCTGCGGAGGGTCGTTTGGGGACCTTGTGGCACGTAATGTACCATGTCTCTGAATTCGACCCTTCAAAAAGTGTGGATGCTCCTGCACGAAACCTTCACCACTGTAATCAAATCTCAGGTGCCGTTGTCGGGCTGTCGGTTTCCTAGGAACAAATCTGCTTGACCCTCATACGTCAAATTCGACGGGAGAGTCGAGTATATTTATATGCTTTTATTAAATAAAAGGTTTGAATTAACAGTAAATTGTAAACATAATCTAGCTTTTATCCTACAATCCTGTTAAATGTAGTTTGAACTGCATTGCACCATATATGGCTTATCTTAGGCTCCTCGAGGAGGTGTAGTGGTTAGTAAGCTTGTCTTGATAGACAATTACGACTGAGTAGTGAGTTCTTTCCTCACTGGGTGCCTCTTACATTCGGCCTTGTGCCACATCTAATCTAAGCTTGGAAAATCACTTTATGGCTTATCTTTCTGTCGGTATGACTAATTTTGATTTATTATAATTTTTGTAGTAATCTACTAGTAGTTTTGGTAACATTTGGTACAGATGTTTGACTGATATTTTGACATATTGCATTGATTGGTTATTGTTATTACAAAACTATATAAAGAAACTTTAGTCAACAGTTGCATTTTATTTTACTTTGTTCTATATGTTTAAATAATTCATTAATTTCTTAAAGAGCTTGTTTATTTACCAACTACGAAAGAGATTAAGAAAAAAATTCAAAGTCAATGTAGATAGTCGAGTATTTTGTTACATTACCTTTCATCTTTCCTAAGAAATAACATTGTCTGGTATACAATATTGTAACCATTTTCAGCCGCTCGTATGCGGCGTCTGGATGCCGTCTTTGATTCTAAATCCGCGAGTCATGAACCTTTAAGAACGGCCGCTTCTTAACTTTTAATTCGCCCCTTATTTTAAACTTAGCGTAGGTCATTTCGATTGGTTGATCTGAGTAAAACAAAACAAACCCTGCAATCATTTCCTCTTCAATATTTCTTACTCTTTTTCTTTTTCTTTCTGTATCTTGCTTTTATATCTCAATAAATTGTTCACTTACCAGTTATTTACTGACGCCTGATAAGATGCGTTGAATCGAATCGAAACACGACTGCAATTGTGTAGCATTTTTTGACATGTTTTGATGTAATATCCTAAAATAATGTATATATATATATATATATATAGATATATATATATATATAGATATGTATGTGTGTGTGTGTATATATATATATATATATAGATATATAGATATATATATATAGATATGTATGTGTGTGTATATATATATATATATATATATATATATATATATATATATATATATAACTATTTATATATTATATGAGGTACTTATTAGAAAGCGCCCAGTATCAGAGATAGAGATCATATTTGGTTGATTGATGTGAGTTTGTGATTTGGGTTTCACGCTTTTTGCGATCGGAGGATTGCAAAAGCGTGAAACCCAGGATCACAAGCTCACATCATCCAACCAAATATATATATATATATATATATATATATATATATATATATATATATATATATAAAAAAGTAAATGTAATAAATCCGTTGATATATAATTCAAGTAGATCCTACTAATATAAAATATTAAAGCAAATTCCAAAAAGAGCTCAATGTATTCATTATTACGGAGCAAATAATTAGCAGAAAATAAAATACAAAATTACATCATATAAGGATAGATCTAATTTAACGTCATCTAATTCAACCCCGGTATATAGACTGAGTTTGTGTTGAAATTAAAAACTAATACATAATTTATCTATTTAAATGTTTCAGTCATACGAAAGTCACGAGAAAGTGGTCAGGGGAGGGTGGAAGTTATTAGGCTTAAGGGAAGAGGTTTTATAGAATTAAACCCGGATATTAACATTATGACATTAAAATAGTTTTATATGAAGAATGAATAGTTAATTATATATATATATATATATATATATATATATATATATATATATATATATATATATATATATAAGATATAAGATATCACATTGTGTGCTGGTGTTACTAAAATAGTCCTCGATGTAAAATAATATAGTTATTAAGTATATATTAATAAATATACACCCGCGTAAGATTGCGTTAAGCAGATATTTCTTACTAAAATTTAAACTGACTAACGGTCAGTCTCTAAACAGCACCTGAAGATTGCGTTGTGCATGAAACTCCGAGTTGTGCTACCAGTGAGCAAAAATGTTCATATATATATATATATTGGAATCAAATATAGCTCAAGTATGGTTCGGAATCCAATAAAATAAGAAGATAAAGTATAAATATGAAACGTTCATCAGTCTAACATATTTCATACATTTTTATACCAAAAGATAAAATCTTAGTATCTAATTTTGGCCTCCGTTTTTTAAATGTCTATCCCGGTGCGCCAATCAGAAAATATCATTACAATAGCATATTTCCTGTCTGTCTTATCAAGTGATGATGTTGAATCTCTCTCTCTCTCTATATATATATATATATATATGTGTGTGTGTGTGTGTTGTAACCTAAAAAAGGTTACTGAAAGAGGAATAACCAAAACGGAGGTTGGAAATGACATGGTAATCTTTATGACATCAACAAAATACAATACTCGCCAGCGGCATGAAGTGGGTAAACCACTTCTAGTGGGGGACTACTTAAACAGCATATTACCCCAACTTACAATAGTGTCCAACGTATTTATGAGGATTGAGACATACCCATTATTGCTTATATAGGTATATAATATATATATATATATATATATATATATATATATATATATATATATATATATATATATATATATATATACACATCCTAAATAGTTAGGAACAACCTACTAAGGTTTCACCTAAAGAGATGTTCAAGGTAAATCTGGGTAGATTACTCTGAAGATCCGTTTAGGTGAAACTTAGGTAGGTTGTCCCTGGTTCTTTAGAATTCCTTTTATTTATCCCAGCTCTACTTAGCGTATTGATCACTCTACGTTTTAGCTTTATTCCTCGCTTGGCTTTCTTTTCTTTAGACTAAAAACTTAAGGCATTGGACGATTTGTTTCGCCCTCTTCCGATGTTTCTAGTTTGCTTTTTTTTCCCCTCGGTACCAATTTGTTTTGATATACTTGCAAGTTGTGCTATCCGAGGTTTTTACAAAACGTGCATTACTATTAATATGATACATACATACATATATATATATATATATATATATATATATATATATATATATATATATATATATATATGTTGAGAGGAATAATTGTGACTCCACAATTATTTCCACTCAATACACCCCAGAATAATTCAAAATTATAACCGTTACCGTCCACCCAGATAATCGTTCGAATAATAAAAATAGACCTCACCATAATGCACCACGCGTAAGCCTATATAAATAGCCGAACCAAAAAACGACGGACGATTGCGTTTAAATTATATATATATTATATATACGCCCTATTCCTGATATTGAGCACTTTAACCCATAAAGATATTATACCTGAAAACTATATTTTATCACCCCCACTATATATATATATATATATATATATATATGCCATTCGCAGACAGTACTGCTTCACTGTATCAAAGCTCTTCATTGCGACTAGACATTCGAATACCTCAAGCTCGGATTGATTTGGTGTCAGTCAGAGTCTCTACCATTGAGCTACCTTTACTCGACAGAATGAGTCAGCCAAATGTAACCTTTGTTTTTTACAAATGTAAACAAACGCCAAACAACCGAAGTGCTCCATTCATTTTACTGAAGAGCTTCGCATTAACGCATGTGGCTGTTGCTTTTAAAATTAGCTATTCATATATATATATATATATATATATATATATATATATATGTGTGTGTGTGTGTGTGTGTGTAACAAACCGTCGGTAAGTAATCTAAGTAGATCCTATTAATATAAAATATGAAAACTGATATATATATATGTATATATATATATATATATATGTATATTTGTAGAGAGAAACTGACATACTTTTATTGAATGCTGGTAGTGTTTCGAGATCTCTGTTCTCGTCCTCAATTTAACTGATTACAGTTCATAATCTGAGTAAAATACAGATTTGTAACTGTAATAATTCAGAATTTTCACAAAGTGTAACTATTTTCGTTTCTCTATCATTGACAGACCGGGAACACCATACCACTTAACTGTTAAAGAATGTTTCGGGGAAGCTGATGATGTTAGATTCTATATGGTAGAACTGACGATGTACAATTAAATGTAGAACAGTCAACAAGAATTTTTTCTTTTTCTCATTCTTCTTCTTCTTCTTCTTCTTCTTCTTCTTCTTCTTCTTCTTCATCATCATCATCATCTTCTTCTTCTTCTTCTTCTTCTTCTTCTTCTTCTTCTTCTTCGGAAATTACTGGATGATTTTTACTTCTAAGAATTTTGAATTAGTCTTCGTTACAAGGCTGTATTCACATCAATATTTTCCTTATGATGTAGAAATGATAATTATTCAGAATTATTCGGAATAGAAAGTCACATGTTTAGTTTAATGTTCAGCAAACATTGAATATAAACAAGAAAATACAAGAAGCATGTTTGATATTATATAAGTAAAATGCAGCTACAAAATTATTCAAATATCACCACTATTTCTCGAAGGCATGCGCAAACTCGTGTATGCAAGAAAACGCCGAAGATGTATGGGAAATGGATGGTGCGTAGAAAAGAAAAGGTCAGCTCACCATGAAACAAAATCAAAGAAATTCATCGGCAAATCTTTAAGAAAGAAAGAACAAAGGTAGAAAGAAAAATAAGGTAACCTAAACAGTTTTAAAAAACAAAAACAAAAAAAATGAAAGGGTAATTCTGAAAGAAGATGTACAGACAGAAAGGGAAAGATGAAGAAAATAAGGAAACTCACAGAGAGAGACAAAGAATCAAGAGAAATCAAAAGGAAGATAAATTATAAAGAAAGAGTTATTGGCAGAAAATAAACGGAGATTGCGAAGAAAGAAGAGAAAAGGTGGAAAGGGATTCCGAAAAACGAAATCATGGGTAAAGTAAAATTAATGAAGACGAAACGAAACACAAAAAATTACACTAAGAAATGGAAGAGTAATGAAAAAAAAACTGAAAATGACAACCTGAAGCAAAATAGAAATAGAAAAAAATAAAGATGGGGAGAAAAAGGTTAGAAAAAGACGAATAAAAAAAAATAAAAAAAGAACGATGAAAGAATCGACAAAAGAATAAATGAAAGAATACAGCAAGTATGATGGGAGAACAAATGGAAAACAACGAACAACAGTGTCACACTAAATAAAAAGATGGCTGAATTTGGTAAACGGAAATAAAATAAGAAAACAAAGAAGAAAGAAAAATAAGAACGAAAATAAGAAAGAAAACAAAGAAGCAAGGACACAGTTAAGGAAAATAAAGCGAAAAGAAAGAAAGGTAGGAAAGTTTAAAGTAAACAGAAAGAAAGAAAGAAAGAAAAAAAAAGAAAGAAAGAAAGAAAACGTGAAAAAAAAGGAAAGAGAAAAGAGGGAGAAAAAGAAAGAAAAAGAACTAAAAAATGATCGAAAAAAGAAAGAAAGAAAGAAAAAAAGCAAAATAAAGAAAGCACGAAAGAAAAGAAAGAAGAAACAGGAAAGGGTAGGAAGAAAAGAAGGACAAAAATAAAAAAGAGAAAAACGGAAGGAGAGAAGAAACCAGAATAAATGATTAAAAAAATGTACGTCCGGATGAAATTCAGAGAGAATAGTAAGAAAGAGAGCAGCAAAGGATGAAAGAATAAAAAAAAAGATCACGAAAATCCAAAACTGAAGCAAGAAGGAAGGAATGAAGAAAAGGAGAAAACGTAGGATATTAAATACCGAAAGGAAGTTTCGGAAAATTTAGGAAAAGATTCAAGAAATGAAAGAGAAGAAGAACGCAAAAGAAGAAAAGAATGTAGAAAAGGAGAAAAAGAATTAGAGAAGGAAATACAGGTAATTGAGAGAAAGATGTGGAGAATGAAATAAACAAGGAAGGAGAGAATGAAGAAAATGGAAAACAGAAAAAAGTAAAAAAAAAATAAGGAAAGAATGAGGAAAAAGGGAATAGACAAAGAAAGAATATAAAAAAAGGAAAAACTGAGAAATTTAAAGCCAGAAGGAAAGAAGATAATAGTGCAGAAAAGTGGGAAAGACGTATAAAAGGAAAAAACAAAAAGAAAGAGAATAAAGAAAAGGCTGCAAGGACGCAGAAAAGGAAGAAAAAGAAAGCAAAGACAATGTTGAGAATGAAGAAAAGTTAAAAAGCTGCAGTAAGGAAAGACAGAAAGAAAGCAAAAAAGAAAGAAAGAAACCATTAAAGAAGGATAAAACACAGAGAGAGACAAAAAAAGTAAGAAGTAAAGAAAGAATTAAAAAAGGAAAAAAAACGTTGAAAATAAAAAAAAACCCTCGAAGAAAGCTATAAAGAAGGAAAGAAAGAAAAAAGTGTATAAGGTAAAAAAGAAAAAAGTAAGAAAGATAGGAAAGAATAAAAAAGTGGAAAAGCAGAAAACGAAATACGGAAAGAAAGTAAGAAGTCTAGAACGAAAGAAGGAAATGGGGAAAAGATGCATAAAATGAAAAAAACAGAATACAAGCAAGAAGACAGAAAAAGAACGAATATCTAAGAAAGTAGATGTAAAATATAAAGACAGAAATTATTAAGTGGGGAAGAAACGAATAGAAAGTTAAAAGGAATTAAAAAGGGTAAAAAAGGATGTTAGTAATAAGGAAGGCAATGAAAAATGAGAGAAAAGAAGGAAATGAGAGAAAAGGGTTATTGATAAACATATGATGAGGAAGAAGAAAAAGAGATGAAAAAGACGATGAAATCAAACAGAAGAAACTGAAGAACAAGAAGAAAGCAAAATAAGTAATATGAACAACCTCCGCCCAAAAAAGCAAGATGGCTGAAATAAAGAAGAAAGTAAAATAAGTAATATTAACAAAAAACAAGATGGTTGAAACAAAGAAGAAGAAGAAGAAGAAGAAGAAGAAAGTAAAATAAGTAATATTAACAACCTCCGCCCAAAAAAGCAAGATGGCTGAAATAAAGAAGAAGAAAGTAAAATAAGTAAGATTAACAAAAAAACAAGATGGTTGAAACAAAAAAGAAGAAGAAAAAGAAGAAGAAGAAAGTAAAATAAGTAATATTAACAAAAACCAAGATGGCTGAAGCAAAGAAGAAGAAAAAGAAGAAAGTAAAATAACTAATATTAACAAAAAAACAAGATGGTTGAAACAAAAAAGAAGAAGAAGAAGAAGAAGA
Organism: Acanthosepion pharaonis; assembly: GCA_903632075.3. Classification (NCBI taxonomy): domain Eukaryota; kingdom Metazoa; phylum Mollusca; class Cephalopoda; order Sepiida; family Sepiidae; genus Acanthosepion; species Acanthosepion pharaonis. The sequence continues at coordinate 1,871,192 of CAHIKZ030003885.1, forward strand.
AGAAGAAGAAGAAAAAGAAAGTAAAATAAGTAATATTAACAAAAACCAAGATGGCTGAAGCAAAGAAGAAGAAGAAGAAGCAGAAGAAGAAAGTAAAATAAGTAATATTAACAAAAAACCAAGATGGCTGAAAAAAAGAAGAAGAAAAAAGAAGAAAAAAAAATAATAATATTAACTCCCCCAAAAAGCAACATGGCTGAAATAAAGAAGAAGAAAGTAAAATAAGTAATATTAACAAAAAACAAGATGGTTGAAACAAAGAAGAAGAAGAAGAAGAAGAAGAAGAAGAAAGTAAAATAAGTAATATTAACAAAAAAACAAGATGGTTGCAACAAAGAAGAAGAAGAAGAAGAAAGTAAAATAAGTAATATTAAAAAAAACAAAGTTGGCTGAAGCAAAGAAGAAGAAGAAGAAGAAAAAGAAGAAGAAGAAAGTAAAATAAGTAATATTAACAAAAAAACAAGATGGTTGCAACAAAGAAGAAGAAGAAGAAGAAGAAGAAGAAAGTAAAATAAGTAATATTAACAAAAACCAAGATGGCTGAAGCAAAAAGAAGAAGAAGAAGAAGAAGAAGAAGAAGAAGAAGAAGAAAGTAAAATAAGTAATATTAACAAAAAAACAAGATGGTTGCAACAAAGAAGAAGAAGAAGAAGAAGAAGAAGAAAGTAAAATAAGTAATATTAACAAAAACCAAGATGGCTGAAGCAAAGAAGAAGAAGAAGAAGAAGAAGAAGAAGAAAGTAAAATAAGTAATATTAACAAAAAAACAAGATGGTTGCAACAAAGAAGAAGAAAGAAGAAGAAGAAGAAAGTAAAATAAGTAATATTAACAAAAACCAAGATGGCTGAAGCAAAGAAGAAGAAGAAGAAGCAGAAGAAGAAAGTAAAATAAGTAATATTAACAAAAACCAAGATGGCTGAAGCAAAGAAGAAGAAAAAGAAGAAAGTAAAATAAGTAATATTAACAACCTCCCCCCAAAAAGCAAGATGGCTGAAATAAAGAAGAAGAAAGTAAAATAAGTAATATTAACAAAAAACAAGATGGTTGAAACAAAGAAGAAGAAGAAGAAGAAGAAGAAAGTAAAATAAGTAATATTAACAAAAAAACAAGATGGTTGCAACAAAGAAGAAGAAGAAGAAGAAAGTAAAATAAGTAATATTAAAAAAAACAAAGTTGGCTGAAGCAAAGAAGAAGAAGAAGAAGAAAAAGAAGAAGAAGAAAGTAAAATAAGTAATATTACAAAAAAAACAAGATGGTTGCAACAAAGAAGAAGAAGAAGAAGAAGAAGAAAGTAAAATAAGTAACATTAAAAAAACCAAGATGGCTGAAGCAAAAGAAGAAGAAGAAGAAGAAGAAGAAAAAAATAAGTAATATTAACAAAAAAAAAAACAAGATGGTTGCAAATAAAGAAGAAGAAGAAGAAGAAGAAGAAGAAGAAAGTAAAATAAGTAATATTAACAAAAACCAAGATGGCTGAAGCAAAGAAGAAGAAAAAGAAGAAAGTAAAATAAGTAAGATTAACAAAAAAACAAGATGGTTGAAACAAAAAAGAAGAAGAAGAAGAAGAAGAAGAAGAAAGTAAAATAAGTAATATTAACAAAAACCAAGATGGCTGAAGCAAAGAAGAAGAAAAACAAGAAAGTAAAATAAGTAAGATTAACAAAAAAACAAGATGGTTGAAACAAAAAAGAAGAAGAAGAAGAAGAAGAAGAAGAAGAAAGTAAAATAAGTAATATTAACAAAAAAACAAGATGGTTGCAACAAAGAAGAAGAAGAAGAAGAAGAAGAAGAAGAAGAAAGTAAAATAAGTAATATTAACAAAAACCAAGATGGCTGAAGCAAAGAAGAAGAAAAGAAGAAAGTAAAATAAGTAAGATTAACAAAAAAAACAAGATGGTTTGAAACAAAAAAAGAAGAAGAAGAAGAAAGTAAAATAAGTAATATTAACAAAAAACCAAGATGGCTGAAGCAAAGAAGAAAAAAAAGAAAGTAAAATAAGTAAGATTAACAAAAAAAACAAGATGGTTGAAACAAAAAAAAAGAAGAAGAAGAAGAAGAAGAAGAAGAAGAAGAAAGTAAAATAAGTAATATTAACAAAAACGAAGATGGCTGAAGCAAAAGAAGAAAAAAAAAGAAAGTAAAATAAGTAAGATTAACAAAAAAACAAGATGGTTGAAACAAAAAAGAAGAAGAAGAAGAAGAAGAAGAAGAAAGTAAAATAAGTAATATTAACAAAAACCAAGATGGCTGAAGCAAAGAAGAAGAAAAAGAAGAAAGTAAAATAAGTAAGATTAACAAAAAAACAAGATGGTTGAAACAAAAAAGAAGAAGAAGAAGAAGAAGAAGAAAGTAAAATAAGTAATATTAACAAAAACCAAGATGGCTGAAGCAAAAGAAGAAGAAAAGAAGAAAGTAAAATAAGTAAGATTAACAAAAAAAACAAGATGGTTGGAAACAAAAAGAAGTAGAAGAAGAAGAAGAAGAAGAAGAAAGTAAAAATAAGTAATATTAACAAAAAAAACAAGATGGTTGCAACAAAAAGAAGAAGAAGAAGAAGAAGAAGAAGAAGAAGAAAGTAAAATAAGTAATATTAACAAAAACCAAGATGGCTGAAGCAAAGAAGAAGAAAAGAAGAAAGTAAAATAAGTAAGATTAACAAAAAAACAAGATGGTTGAAACAAAAAAGAAGAAGAAGAAGAAGAAGAAAGTAAAATAAGTAATATTAACAAAAAAACAAGAATGGTTGCAACAAAGAAGAAGAAGAAGAAGAAGAAGAAGAAAGTAAAATAAGTAATATTAACAAAAACCAAGATGGCTGAAGCAAAGAAGAAGAAAAAGAAGAAAGTAAATAAGTAAGATTAACAAAAAAACAAGATGGTTGAAACAAAAAAGAAGAAGAAGAAGAAGAAGAAGAAGAAAGTAAAATAAGTAATATTAACAAAAACCAAGATGGCTGAAGCAAAGAAGAAGAAGACGAAGAAGAAGAAGAAGAAAGTAAAATAAGTAATATTAACAAAAACCAAGATGGCTGAAGCAAAGAAGAAGAAAAAGAAGAAAGTAAAATAAGTAATATTAACAACCTCCCCCCAAAAAGCAAGATGGCTGAAATAAAGAAGAAGAAAGTAAAATAAGTAAGATTAACAAAAAAACAAGATGGTTGAAACAAAAAAGAAGAAGAAGAAGAAGAAGAAGAAGAAAGTAAAATAAGTAATATTAACAAAAAACAAGATGGTTGAAACAAAGAAGAAGAAGAAGAAGAAGAAGAAGAAGAAGAAGAAGAAGAAGAAGAAGAAGAAAGTAAAATAAGTAATATTAACAAAAAAACAAGATGGTTGCAACAAAGAAGAAGAAGAAGAAAGTAAAATAAGTAATATTAACAAAAACCAAGATGGCTGAAGCAAAGAAGAAGAAAAAGAAGAAAGTAAAATAAGTAATATTAACAAAAAAACAAGATGGTTGCAACAAAGAAGAAGAAGAAGAAGAAGAAAGTAAAATAAGTAATATTAACAAAAAACCAAGATGGCTGAAGCAAAAAGAAGAAGAAAAGAAGAAAGTAAAATAAGTAAGATTAACAAAAAAACAAGATGGTTGAAACAAAAAAGAAGAAGAAGAAGAAGAAGAAGAAAGTAAAATAAGTAATATTAACAAAAACCAAGATGGCTGAAGCAAAGAAGAAGAAGACGAAGAAGAAGAAGAAGAAAGTAAAATAAGTAATATTAACAAAAACCAAGATGGCTGAAGCAAAGAAGAAGAAGAAGAAGAAGAAGAAGAAGAAGAAGAAGAAGAAGAAAGTAAAATAAGTAATATTAACAAAAACCAAGATGGCTGAAGCAAAGAAGAAGAAAAAGAAGAAAGTAAAATAAGTAATATTAACAACCTCCCCCCAAAAAGCAAGATGGCTGAAATAAAGAAGAAGAAAGTAAAATAAGTAAGATTAACAAAAAAACAAGATGGTTGAAACAAAAAAGAAGAAGAAGAAGAAGAAGAAGAAGAAAGTAAAATAAGTAATATTAACAAAAAACAAGATGGTTGAAACAAAGAAGAAGAAGAAGAAGAAGAAGAAGAAGAAGAAGAAGAAAGTAAAATAAGTAATATTAACAAAAAAACAAGATGGTTGCAACAAAAAGAAGAAGAAGAAGAAGAAGAAGAAAGTAAAATAAGTAATATTAACAAAAACCAAGATGGCTGAAGCAAAGAAGAAGAAGAAGAAGAAGAAAAAGAAGAAGAAGAAAGTAAAATAAGTAATATTAACAAAAAAAACAACATGGCTGAAATAAAGAAGAAGAAGAAGAAGAAGAAGAAGAAGAAGAAGAAGAAGAAGAAGTAACATTAACAAAAACATGATGGTGGAAATACTGTGATAATAACGAAAGCGGAAACAGTCATTAGAACAGCTACAAACCCAATGATGTCACCGTTGATGCTGATAATATATTTATGCATAATAATGACGGCGATAGATGAAGGCGGGAATTTTAATGACACTCACCACTCCAGCATTCGTGAACGTGGTTAACTTTAATATCAAGGAGCAAAAAAAAAAAAGGAAAACAAAAAAAAGAAATAATAAATTCTAAAAATAATGCGCGCTCGAAAGATTAAAGGGAAAGAGGAAAAATATATAAAAATATACTTACTTAGTTTCTTTATTTAAAAATACTTCCGTCATTAGTTAGGAATTTAACAAATGTGAGTTCTTCCCGAAGGAATGGATTACATCTCAGGAAATACATCCTTTTTTTTATTTCTTGCACACAAATGCTGCAGCAGTAAAACAAATATTAACGGACATTGGCGTATCAGTTCGAAAACACACTGCTTTCAATATTTATTAATGTATATAAAATTGTGTTCCAAAGGCCAACGCCAAACTATGCCTTCAATACATACATGGATGGATACATATATATATATATATATATATATATATATATATATATATATATATATATATATATATATATATATATATATGTGTGTGTGTGTGTGTGTGTGTGTGTGTATATATATGTATTAAGACATTTTTTACGTTTATACATTCTTTTTATAAATACAAATATTTAAGTAAATGCTCTGTTTATAATAAACAGTGTTAAACACATTTACCGGCCTGAATGTCCGAGAAATTTTCATGTATTTATAAAAAGAATGTCTTAAGATAATTGTCACCAGCACCATCACTTGATAAGACACCAGAAGTATTGAACCAAAATGGCTATTTTTGTAGTGATTTTATAACATATTTTTGTTATAATTTTCGAATGAATAATTATATTTACACTACTGTGTATTTAGCACTCTTTTAAGAATAGTATTTCTTGGTTATTGGAATTTATTCTGTATACACCAATCCTATACTTATATATATATATATATATATATATATATATATATATATATATATATATGTGTGTGTGTGTGTGTGTGTGTGTGTGTGTGTGTGTGTGAAAAGTGTATATAAATATAAATAAATATATATATGTATAATTATTTATATATTATATGCACAGTACTTATTAGAAAGCGCTCAATATCAGAGATAGAGCTAACATATTTGGTTGGATTGATGTGAGTTTGTGACCTGGGTTTCACGCTTTAGCGATCGTCAGACAAACTGATTAATGTTTTAAAAATTTGGGTTTATGTAGATTGCGTGTATTGGTGTTATTGTGGAAGTGGTGGGGAAATTTCGTCGTTTTGTTATTCATCGTATTAACGCAAACATCGATGTATGCAGACACATATACATACTTGGTCGTCCGTCGGGACTCATACATATATAAACATATGTGGGCAGTTTCGGCTATGACACATGTATGTATACACCACCCGTATACATATATATTTATTAATATATATAAAATTGAGGTCCAAAGGCCAACGCTCAACAATGCGTTTATTACGTGCATAGAGACATATATGTATAAGTGTGTGCGGTTGTGTACATTAAAGTAGCCCAACAATAAACGTATAATCTATAGATTTTGTATTCAGTACACACACACACACACACACATATATATATATATATATATATATATATATATATGTGTTTCGAACAATAAAATCATATTAAAAAATTAAAATCTTCAGACACACTGGGTTGTATATTAATAACCTTTCGTTTTTATTATTTCATTTAGATTCCTCAACTAGTTTCAGCTAACATGGCCATCATCAGGAAAAAAAAAAAATCTGCTTCGTAGTAGCATTGAACTCTAGAAACGAATGTCTTGATGGAGAAAATGAACTTTTGTCTGTAGTTTTCATTTATTTTTTTTTTTTGGTCAGTCCTTGTGTTGGTCAAAAAGTCTCTTTTAAGTTGTTATTTAAGATACGAGCTGGATGGATCCATGCTGCTCTGAATTCCCTTGGTCATTTTGACAGTTTTATTGGTTCCTGGAAAGAGGATGTGTCTCTGTTAAGTGTGTGTGTGTGTTATTTGGTTCTTAGGGAGTGAATGAGTATGATGCGTGTAAGTGTGTATAATATTATGGGGGTGTGTTATCATTTGGCTCATTAGGGTGTGAGTGAGTAAGATGTGTGTAAGTGTGTATATTCGTGTGGGTGTGTGTATAAGTGTGAGATCTCAACACCTCCGTAAGCATGTCTGTCTTGTGTGGGTGAGAAATGTGGGTAGGTCCTGATTTGTGAGGTTATATATTAATACTATCTACATTGTTAAATTTGTGATTAAGTCCGTCTGGATAGAACGTTTTTAAACGCCGAATCCGCTTATTTTCATGGAACTCTAAAATCTTCCTAATGTTATCTGCTCTGAACTTCTCTATTTCTCAATATATATATATATATATATATATATATATATATATATATATATATATATATATATATATATATATATATATATATATATATATATATGACGGTTCCGTATAGGACGCAGGTTCGAATCCTGTCAAAGGACGAATATTTTCTATGAAAATTTCTCGGACATTCAGGCCGGTAAATGTTATTTAATACTGTTTATTATAAACAGAGCATTTACTTAAATACTTGTATCTATAAAAGAATGTTAACCATAAAAAATGTCTTATATATATATATATATATATATATATATATATATATATATATATATATATAATAAAATATAGTTTTACGTTATGCTATCTTTTATAGATAACAGTGCTCAATATCAGAGAAAGATGAAGCTATAATGTTAAATTATATATAATTTCTAATTGTTCCCTACCCTCTCATATATATATATACATATATATACATATATATATATATTGATAGAAAAATAGATAGATAGATAGATAGATAGAGAGAGAGAGAGAGAGAGAGAGAGAGAGAGAGAGAGAGAATGTGGATATAGGAATCAATAGCGCATGCCGACTATCATTTTCACGCTTCAAGCGATCTTCAGTTACTAACAGTCAACATGCAGTAATAACTTCTATATGCACCCTATGAACACCTAGTTTCTGATAGTGAGCGCTCTTGCCTAAAAGATATAGGAAATATTAAATAACACAGACACACACATGCACACAGAATCGCACACACAAGCTGTCATTATTTTACAGTTGAAAGGACTTTTCGTAACCATAAGTTCTATGCTAAGGTTTTCTTCTTTCACAATTCTCGCTTGTGGAAATCCGTTCAAGCTTCTTGCTTCCCAGTCAGCTTTGATCTTCAAACATTTATATGCAACCCCAATTTGTATCTTGTTCCTTCTCATTCCTGTCCTTCTATTGTTTTCTTCTTAATGTTTTCTCATATTATTTCTGTTGTGGAGTATTTTCGCAGAGGAGGCTTGTATTTGCACTAAATCGGTTCTAATTAAGTTCGTCGTACAAAACGTTAGGAACTTGATATAATAGGTATTACGCAGAGTAATCTTGTGGTCGCTGACTACTTTCGTATTCGACTAACTGTCGTCCGACATCGACCGACCCTCGTTTCTCTTATTACTCCTACGTATATTAGATGGGAGAGTCTATTAACTATAGAATAGGTGTGTTTCACCATAACAATTTAACACTCAGCAACCCTTTGCGTCTTAGTGGCCTTGTTGCCTTCCTTGGAGTGGAATTATGAAGAAGAAATCCACGTACACACACACAGACACACGCACACACACAGCTATGTGTGTAGGTTTCTGTCTGTATATATTTATAAGTGGCGAGAGAAGTTTGGCGATTGGAATGATTGATTATACCCCACACATTTTAGATAATTTCTTCTTCTTTATATGCCCTTGCCCCTCAGGGCGTTACAGTTACTAGAAAAAGTTTTAAAACGCTGTAAATCACTTACACATCTCTTTGTTCATTTTTGATATAAACACTTAAAATCGATATTGAAGCTTCTGAGTAAAAAGATCAGAGAAGCAACGATAACAGCTAGAGGCCACCAAACATCAACAGCAAAGACACTGGACGATTTTATAAGTTCCAGCATAGTTGATCACTTTAAAGAAATGGACAGCAAGTCTCTAGTTAGAAACGGATCATCGACCAATATCGAAGGTTACTGAAGACGTCAGCGGGGGAATTTTTAGAATGATCAGTGAAAAGGACTTCTTCTTTCTTTAACATGTGCCCCCCCCGGACGTAGGCGATCATGGCTCCCCATATGTCCTTCGTAAATTTTGTCTTTTCCTTATTTCTCCTAAACCTTCTTCCGCCATTTATTTACTCAATCTCACAAAATAAGTTATAGTTTTTTCCCCTGTTTCTCTTGCCTTCAATCTGTCTTATGAGTATAATATTTTCCAAACCCTCTTTCCTCATTATGTGCCCCGAAACCCTTCCTAATGTTAAGTATTAGTTTCGTTTTTGTTTACAAAGCTTCGTAGTTGCTAACATTTTCGATTCACTGTATCCTCAGTATCCTTCTGTAGAACTACATTTTCTTCAAACGAACGTAAAAGAAATATTAACTTCATCAAAGAATAGCTATATAAAAGAATTATGCATAAGAATTAATCACATGATATTGGTATTGATTTGCAAACCCATTTAGAAAATGGGAACCACATAAAATACTCGGCGGGTGGTGTAATGGATAGCGGCACAGAATGAGAAATCGGAGATCCAAGTTCGTTACATGCACTTAAATGGAAATACCCCTGGGAACAGTTATGAAATATTTTTTTGCCACCCAGCTATAGATTAAATAGTGGAGCTTGTATCTTAAAAAAAAAATACATTCTTATATTGAAAATTTGTTGCTGCAATATTCATTCACGATTTTGTCTTTTTCTTATCTCCCCTAAACCTTGTTCGGCAAACCATGTACTTAAGCACTTTAAGTAGGTCGCGCATTGATTTTGTCTGTTCCTCTTGACTTCAATTTGTCCTGTGATTATCTAAATTTCCAAGCCCTCTTTTCTCATAATGTACCATAGAAGTTTCAATTAGTTCTTCCGTAAGTATCCATTTTTGGTTCCATCTACTCTAAAACTTTGGCGTTGTTCACATGTTTGGTCAAGAATATTCTCATCATTCTTCTTTAGAACAACATTTGCTGTTATTTCGGATCTTTTCATCTGCAAGGAGATTGCCAAGTATTCACTGCCATATTGAAGAACAGATATTACACAAAAGTTCTGTACTGTTTCCAGTGGCATTAAATTTTTCTCGAACTTCCCATCTATGGAAGTCCCTTCCGTTTAATTGCTTTCCTGATAACTACAACCATTAAAAATTTAAATGCAACATCAATCGCCATCTTCTTATCTTCTTGAATCCTGTTCATCTTTTGTCCTTTCCTTAATTCTCATTATACTCAGTCTTTTCTCTCTCACTCTCTGTAACCCACTGCATACAAGTGTCATTCCCAAATTGCTTATTATGAAATAATTAAAAATAAGCAAAATATAGTGATTAAAGGCCATAAAAACAGAATGTACTCTCTTATTAAGAATGTCAAAAAGAATGTACTCTCTTATTAACATCGAGTTCCTGGAAGCTGCCATGTAACTTTGAAGAGCTTCAAAAAAAACAAAAAAAAAAACTATCAAAATAAAATGATCTTGAAGTGGAAATTTAAAAGATGCAGAATATGATGACATCAGTAATTCCAGTTGTGAATGTGGCCATCCGTTTGAATGGAAAACGTGCCGATAGATGCATTGAAAGGGTTCCGGATAGCTCATGCCTTAAAAAAAATAAAACATTTGTTCTCAAAAGCACAGCTCACACCTTACAAAGGTTGTTTTATTTTTATAATTTTTATATGAATAATTTCAGTGGAAAATCTAATGAAGACATTTGAAACCTTAGGTCACTGGTTGGGACCCGGAAGGACATGAGTACACGAGTTAAAGGAAATAATAATAATAATAATAATAATAATAAAGCCTTGCTCTCATGGCATCTGATATTAATTGATTGGATATGCTAACTATGCATATTTTTGTCTTGGAGAATTATAGATGGGCTTTTATGAAAACCACTCATGATATCCCGAAGTCTTTATACTCCTATGAAATAGGGCGTCATCACTGGTGTATTGGGATTTGTATATTTGTAACTCAGTGTCAATTTCTTGATGTAGTGTTCTTCTACTCAGTAATACTAATAAACACAAAACATGGTTCTCGTGGATTCTATCATTAAATGTTTGGAGGTGTTAAAATATACATGTATTGTCTTGATGAATTAAGATGGTCTATAGTAAATATCCCGTTCGGCACAACAAATTAGTTTGTCAGTTGCCTGCCCAGAACAATTTGGTCATGTTCTACAGGGACTGTAGGTAGGCAAACATGGACCTTTGTGTCCGCCAAAAACAAACAAAAAACAAAAACAAAAAAAAAAAAAAAAAACAAAAACAAAAAACGCTGTGTCAAAGGAACGGTTTTCCCTTGACGGCGCTATTATTTTAACTACCTTTACTGTTCTGCAAAGTTTATTGTTTCAAAAAGCAAAATTTACAACAAAAATATTTATTATCTATAGTTCTGAGATGAGGTATTGTGATTCCTTGCATTATTCGTACTCCTCATGGACATTTTCACAACGTTTCGGTCGTTGTACGCTTCGGTCTTCTTCAGTTGTTTGAAATTTCGAATCGAACTGTTTAATTCGTCCACCGGGGTAGATTACATGTCATACTACTTCCGGATGTCACAGTTATTTTCCTTGAACTCAACCCTCCAAGTTCTGTGGCCTGGTATTGAACTCACAATTCTTTGGACCTCGTCGCTGGATCTAAGCAACGTCTTTATCCACTGGGCCAAGTGTCCCTGAATTTTTGTCCTTGAATTTATGTGTGCTTGAATTTTGGGACCTAATGTCTCAGCAACCATTTTTACCACTGTTCATATTGCAATTTTTTTCTGTTATTACTGTTACATTTTTTTTACCAGATCTTATATTGCAATTTTTGTTGTCATTCATTTCCTTTCTCTAGCACTACTTAATATTGGTTCCCATATTTTATTCATTTCTATGCTTGGTCGGCTCAGGAGATTTTTTGTGGTTTAGCATAAATTCCAATGGCAATGAAGATGACGATAAAGGTCCGAATAATGTAAATAATGCAAGTAATATTTATTAGATTGTTTATTTACACGAATAATTTTATATTTACAACATTCTAAAAAGTAATACAGTTAAAAATAATGCAATACAACATTTATCATTTACCAATTTATAAAGAAATAAATAAGAAAACAATTTTTAGTCTTAAGTTTATAACTATTTACTAAATTAAAATATATGAACCAAATGTAAATAAGTTCTTTAAGATTTTATAAATTTCGAATCGTTTGACAATTAGCCGATGTTTTGCCAACCATTCCAATAAAAAAATCTAATAAATAAATTGTATAAATAAATAATGTGATCAATAAATAGACTTTAATATTTTTGTTTTAAATCTCATGAACAAAAAAAATGTATAAATTCACTGTCATCATATGTTTAAGTTTTATTACAATTCTTTCCCTTTTTAAAACAATAAACATTGCTGAGAAATGAAGGTATTTAAAAGAAAGTCTTGGGGATTTTTTGGCGGTCTCGAAGGTCCAAGTTTGTCTGTACGTCTTTATTCATGAGAAGGAGTTATGGGGAGTATGATGACCACGTATTGAGACGGCTAGTTTCTTTACATTTGGCGGGTGGGGCAGCCAAAACGACTTGGGAACATTTCAATCTGAATCCGTCTGAGGGGGCAGGGTCACCCGATCATAAGATATTTCTATCTGGACCGTCTGGTATGTCTTGCGCTGATTCTATCAAAGCGTACCATCCTATCACGCACGTTTAGCTGTGTATAAGCGAGGTGCACCTTCATCAGATTAGGTGTTGTCATTGTCTATATTTCTGAGATGTATTATGTACACTACTTATATTATTCTGACTATTGTCCTCATCTTTGTCGCCATATCTATTATTACAACGTTTCAGCCGTTGTATGCTCCGGTCTTCTTCAGGTGGTTGGAATGTCGAACTGAACCCTTTATTTCGCTCACTTGGGTAGACTGTTCTATTTCTAAGTGCCATGTTTAATGGCTGTCAGTTATCAGTTATCTCCTGCTAATTTCCCTCTAAAAGTTCTCCACTGCCTTAACCGGATATTGAACTCACACTCTTTGGGTGCTGTCACTGGATCTAACTAACGGATTTATCCACTGTGCGATGTGTCTGTGTATGAACTTCTGGGTAATATAAACGTACTATCTTCAGCAACCATTTTTTTTTTTGCTGTTATCAGTCATATTTTTACCAGAGCTCATATTGCAATTTTTGTTGTTATTATCGCTTTTCTCTAGCACTCCTTATTACAGGTTCCCACATTGTATTCATTTCTATCCTTGATCGGTCCAGGAAATTTTTATGGCCTAGCATATGTGCTGTCAGTGAGCGAAATAAAGGGTTCAATTCGACATTCCAACCAACTGAAGAAGGCCGGAACGTACAACGCCCGGAACGTTGTAATAAATATGTCGACAAAGATGAGGACAATAGTCCGAATAATTTAAATAGTGTTGTAATTGGTATAACGGTCTTCGGATAGTTGCACCCCAGCTTCACTTTGTTCACGTGCTGTCCCATCAATCAATCAATCAATCAATCAATCAATCAATAATAATAATGTGGGTGTAGAAATACAAGTAAAGCACAATACACCGACTGAAGCTGCAAAATACTTAAAAGAGAAAGCTAAAGTAAATGCAACCAACCAGATACGGAAACACTGGCAAGATAAAGCGCTGTACGACCAATACTCTGCTCGTATGAAACAAGTTGATGTAGACAAACCCCGTACCCCTAAGTGGCTACGTAGTGCAGAGTTAAAAGCTGAAACTGAAGGTTTTATCCCTGAGCGCAGGGCCAATCCTTGTTAACTAGAAATTATCAAGCACACATACTAAAAAAAATGAGTTAGCCCAAAATAGAGAATCTGTCATAAATATTCAGAAACAATTGATCATCATGTTGCACAGTATTGATAATCACTGAATATAAAACACCATATGACAAAGTGTGCCAATATCTGCACTGGAAAATCTGCAACTTCTACGAGAAGGAAGTTGAAAGAAACTGGTATGAACACCACCCCGACACGTTTACGAGATAGGACATATAACAATTTTAAGGGACAACACAATGCACACATATAGAACAATCAAAGCTAATCGCCTAGACATTGTTATTGGAGGCCACAAACAAAACTCTTTATTGATATGGCAGTTTCTGCACATTGCAATGCATCTTTGAAGATCTTTAAAAAACACTATCAAAATACAAGCACGTTGAAATCCAAATCTCAAAATGTGGCACATGAAAAAATCAATAATCCCTATTGTAGAGGGATCCCTAAGATTGATTAGAAAAGATTCCAATAGACTCATTGAAGAGATTCTTGGTATCCTATGCCTTAAAGAAATATACAAAAAGTGGCATTTTATTGATATGGCACTCCCTGCGGACTTTAATATATCTTTGAAGATCTTCAAAAAGCTGTCAAAATACGAGGACCTTGAAATCGAAATCTCAAAAATGTGGCATATGGGAACATCAACAATCCCTGTTGTAGTTGGAGCCCTCGGCTTGACTGGAAAAGATTCCAGTAGACTAATTGAAGGGATTCTGGAAGCCCATGACATAAAGAAATACAAAAAATTGTTCTCACGAGTACAGCCCACACGTTACGAAGGGCTTTATCTATGTAAAATATCTTATTTTCTTTTTTTTTACTGTCAGTGGAAAATGTTATCATGCCATTTCTAACCTTAGGTCTCTGGACGGGAATCGAAACGAAATGTGGACACACCAGAAATCAAAGGAAATAAAATAATAATAATAATAATAATAATAATAATAATATTAATAATAATAATAATAGATCCTGTAGCCTCAACCAACAAAAACTCGATCGTTAAAAGCGTTTGAGAAATTCAGTAAATAAGAGGACCTCAAGATAGAAATCATCAGAATGTGTCATCGCAAGACAATAACGGTACCTGATGTTAATTTTGTAACTTTGTGGAATGGTATCAAAATGAGCCAGTTCCTAGTAGCCCTAAAATAAAACTTGAATAAAATCCTAGTAGCCCTAAAATAAAACTTGAATAAAATCCTAGTAGCCCTAAAATAAAACTTGAATAAAATCCTAGTAGCCCTAAAAATAAAACTTGAATAAAATCCTAGTAGCCCTAAAATAAAACTTGAATAAAATCCTAGTAGCCCTAAAATAAAACTTGAATAAAATCCTAGTAGCCCTAAAATAAAACTTGAATAAAATCCTAGTAGCCCTAAAATAAAACTTGAATAAAATCCTAGTAGCCCTAAAATAAAACTTGAATAAAATCAGACAGATAGGTACTTCTAAAATCTTACGTATATCTATCAGCGATGCAGTGATGCAACATTTCGATGCAGTGACCACAATTACATATTTTTCTCTGTAATTGCTTGACATCTGTTTGCATCTGATGATACAAAATAGATGGTGTCTCTTGAAGTCTCTGCTTCAGACCTGAGGGCAAACGCAAAGCAAAACAACAACAACAACAAAAACAATAATAATAATAATAATAATAATAATAATAATAACAATGATATAATTGCTAAAACTATGAAACTCGAAGAATAGGGTTTTAACCATAATTATTGGCTCCGTGCCTAAAATACTGGAAATGAAATTTGATCAATTATAAATGGAGTTAGAACTGAGACTTTTCGGATCTTGTTGGGCTTTACCAGACAAAAAAGCAAAATTAAATAAATAAATAAATAAAAATAATAACACAAACAAACACTGCAGAGATATGAAGAGTCTGGCTGTAATCCAAACTCAGGCGATAAGCACCAGACATCTGGTGCGAACATGCATCTTTTTGAAATATAAGAGGAAGACCAAGAAGAAAAACTGGGGAAAAAATAACTGATAACCTTTGCGAAATAGTAAAAATAATCAGTACAATACTATGATAATTATTATTGCTATGCTATGATTACTCATCCAGAAACTACTACTACTACTACTACTACTACTACTACTACTAATAATAATAATAATAATAATAATAATACAGTAAACATCAACCACAAAGAAAAAAGAATAAAAAAGGAAGAAAGAAAAACATCATCATAGTAATTTTTTTGATTTCTTTTCGTCGGTCGTAAGATGGTGACGTCATGTTACAAAATGAAAAACATGATCAAAAGCTAAACTGCGCATGCGTTCAAGCATATTTTCGTCATTATTTTTTTTGTAATGCGCATCTGAATCTTTGTGAAATGCAAGCATGTTTGTAATTTTTTTTGCGTGTCGGCCAATGTACTTGATTGCATATATATATATATATATATATATATATATATATATATATATATATATATATAGTGTATATTCACGTCTGCAACTTTGTCTATGGCTCTTCCTTGGCATGTTTTGAAGTAAATTCCTATTCTCACCACTACTACTATTACTACTACTACTACTAATAAACTTAATAACAGTAATAGTACTGTGAAATTCTTTAGGCAAAAACAACAGTTTCGAATCGTAGCTATTTCAGTTTGATTTTGATTTTTACACCATTCACTAATTTTTGTTTTGTTACAAAATACGAAAACATGTTTTTTAAATCTTTAAACAACGATATAAAATAATGAGAAAACTAATACGGTTTTATAACGAGAAAAACCCCTGTAAATACGACCAATAATAATAATAATACTACTAATAATAACCAGGATGGTGGTGGTGATAAATGAGTTATAAGTATAAGATAAGAATCTAATCAGAATGATAGTGAAGACATATAAGTGCATCTCTGCTCATTACAAGTGCAATAATTGCGATTTAAAATGAAACTCTACTTAAAGCCAACGAGACAAAGAAACTGTTTTTATCTTTCTCTCATTCGAGAAAGATCTTCTAGTGTTTAAGTAGATTGAAAATTACCTTAAGATCAGTTATAGAAAATGTCGTCTATGCTGGGATAGATCTGATACTGTGTCAGTCATCTAAAAAGCAAATCTTGCAAATTTGCTCAGGTGTAGAATACAGAGAAATGTGCGGGCAACCACAATGATCCGTTATGAATTAGGCAAATGGTAAATATATGTAAACCTATTTTATATAAAATATATGTCGGGTTTCATATAGACGGAAAAAAAGTAAATTTTTTAGTTACTTAAAAATAATTGATTAATTTTTATGGTCTATCTTTTGCGAATTATTTAAAGCCGAAATATAATTTTTGCATTACAGAAATTCTTTGAGAGTGAATATTACATTAACTATCTTTTGAGAATAATAATTTTATTTTTAAAAAATAAAATTACTACTGTTTAATCCATAGCTTAAGTGAGGGGATTGATTGATACGTTTCCTAAGGTTGTTTTTGCGTGAGTGAAAACCTCCTACAGAGGGTAGCGAGGGAGAGCGAGAAGAAGGGACTAACCATAAACTAAAAGAAGACAAAATGCATGGTCATCAGTAAAAAGGATGAAATGCGATTTACAGGTCGGGGACACTAAAATCAAGCAGGTGTGGAAGTTTAAATATCTGGGAAGTGTTCTGACGGAGGACTGTAGGTGTGACGCTGAGATCGAAAGACGGATGGGTATCGCCAAGGATGCATTCCAAAAGCTGGGCAGAGTACTGCAAAACAGGAGGATTTCTATGGTGACAAAGAAAAGAGTACTGAGCTGCTACGTGACATCTGTCCTCCTATACGGCAGCGAATGTTGGACGGTCTCCTCAAAGATGAAGAGAGATTCCCGGCAGGAGAAATATGGTTCTACAGAAAGATGCTAATGATATCATGGACAGAGCGTGTGAGCAACGTTGAGGTTTTGAAGAGGATGCAAACAAGGAGGAAACTTATACTTAACATCAGGAAGAGGCAGCTGAAATTTCAGAAACACGTAATGAGAAAGGAGGGTTTGGCGAATCTGATACTCAGAGGTTGAATAGAAGGAAAGAGAGACAAGGGAAAGTAATGCATGACATACCTGGCGGAAAGGGAACATGGAGATTTTGGCACTCACAAGATATAGTGAAGGCTAGAGAAAGACAGGTGTAACCTACCTAACGAATTTCTGTAAATGAAACAGGGACTGTTAACGATAATAATGGAAAACACTGCTTATAATTACAAAGTATGGGAAGTTCTTGAAGTGTATCTTATTTCCTACGAGAACCCGCAGTTCCCTTTCGGTGTCTTCTATCAACATTGTGTCATATGAATCTCTTATTTAGTTAAGACTGTATCCGCCAGTTGTATCCTTGTTCGTGTTTTCTCAGGATGTCCTTGTTCTAAAGGGTAACTATACCCGGTGAAAAGAAGGATCTTTTTCTTAGGTACATTTTTGTTTTTGCCTATTTACTGGATTCATTTTTCCATCCGTATGCTTAATTAAGAATTCAAATTTAAATTTTAATGTCGGTATATACAATATAAATTCTTTTATGTGCCGTATGTATTCAAGAAATAGTCGATCACGGAGCTCCACAACTTCCCATACTTTGTAATTATAAGCAGTGTTTTTCCATTATTATCGATAACAGTCCCTGTTTCATTTACAGAAATTCGTCAGATAGGTTACACCTGTCTTTCTCTAGCCTTCACTATATCCTGTGAGTGCCAAAATCTCCATGTCCCCTTTCCTCATTGTGTTCCATTAATTTCAAATGCCTCTTTCTGATTCTAAGTATGAGTACCCTTTTGGTTTTCAGTTTCCTTATAACTTGTTCGTTGCTCACATGCTCTGTCCATAATATTCTCCGCATCTTCCTATAGAACCACATCTTTGTTGCCTAAAGTGTCCACTTAATTTGTTAGGACATTTTCTAGCGTCATATATGAGGATAGATATTACATAACAGAAACTTAAGGAATATATATATATATATATATATATATATATATATATATATATATATATATATATATTTGGTTGGATAGATGTGAGTTTGTGACCCTGGGTTTCACGCTTTAGCGATCGTCAGACAAATTGATTAATTTTTTAAAATTTTGGGTTTATGTAGATTGCGTGTATTGGTGTTATTATGGAGGTGGTGGGGGAAATGTCCTCGTTGTGTCATCGTACTGACGCAAACATCGATGTATGTTCATACGCCTAATGGAGTACGCAGACACATATACATACGTGGTCGTCCGTCGGGACTCATACATATATAAACATATGTGGGCAGTTTCGGATATGACATATGTATGTATACGGGTGGTGTTGTGTCTATACATACGCATTTGTATGTTGAAATTCAAAGATTGGAAGTGTAGTGAAAATTTCTCGTGAATGTCTCGTGAATGTATACATGTCATATTTTTATTTTTCCACTGAATAATATTTCCTCGCATGTATGTATATACGTGTGGTGGGGTTTGTGTAAAATTATGATAGGTAAAAATTATTATTATTTATATTTATTTTTAAATTTTTCAAAAAAAGGGTGTTTATTTGTTATATTTAAAGGTGGTTATTTGTTTGTTTTTGATGACTGTGTATATGTAACAGGTAGAAATTTGTAATCCTTATTGGTTATTTTATATGGTGATGTTTAATATTTAATATGCTGGGTGAGAGGGTAGTTTAATTTAATAACGGGTCTATATGATATGATGTGATAGTAATGTTGCAAGGGATTGGAACAATGATAATATAATTAGCTAATAGTTATTGTAAATTGAGCGCTTTCTAATAAGTACCGCGCATATAATATATAAATAATTATATATATATATATATATATATATATATATATATATATATATACTTTTCACATATATATATATATATATATATATATATTTATATATATATACAGGTAATAATTCGTTGGCATATAATTTAAGTGAACCTTATTAATGTAATATAAAATATTAAATATTAAGAGTTCACTTAAATTATATACCAACATTATATATATATATATATATATATATATATATATATATATATATAGGTAATAATCCGTTGGCATATAATTTAAGTGAACCTTATTAATGTAATATAAAATATTAAATATTAAAACTGAATCATACATAGAGCTCAATGTTTTAATTAAACAGAGCAACATTTTTCATATAATAGGACTGAAGATTCACTTCACCTTTGTGGATGTATCGTATATACTGATTGCACTTTAGGCCTGCGGTAATCTTGAGTTCCAATATATATGCAAAACAACGAGCTTCGTGATAGACGGAAGTTCAATTTCTACTCAGTGCCAATGAAACGTTACTGGCTTGGTTTTTTGAAAGTATTGAATGTTTCATGCTAGATTTTCTCAAATGAGCTGTTAGAGCTATTTCAGTGAAGAGATCAGCTGTTAGTCATTGACATCTAGATGCATTGTTTGTTATTTTTTAACACTACTTACTCAATATGTTGAGGCTAAATCTTTCTTATGTCTTAATATTTGTATATTGATCGTCTGAGAAAATCCTTTTTGCCTTCCATCAGTATGGCCAATGCTAACCACCTGGAAATAACTCACTGACTTTTCGGGCTAATTTTTTTCGCAGAATATGGAAAAACTATATTGAATCAATTGCTGTGTTTGCAATGTGAATCTAAGAAAAGAAAGTGCTAGGCAACTTTTCTCGACAAAGTTTATTTTACATATTCATTCTACTATCCTTCCATGTGTTGAAGTGTATTACCACATACGGTTTAATCTCCTAATTAAATCGGATTCATGCCTTTCCTAAACCACATGTTTACAAAAGTGAATGAAATGGATAAGCCCGGAATTTGAACTTAATTCTTCGATTTCAGTTTCCACGCTGACATGCATTATGCTGCCCAAACGACAAACGTCATAACAAAACTATTATCTTCTGTTATTTTCTCACCATGCTTTCTGCTTTGAGAAATACATTTTCATGTAGTGCTTCGACGAATTTTCGTTTTCTGATATTTAGTTAAAGGTCGTATTTTGTATTCATTTCCTTTGACAATATTCTATCATTCACCTTCATTTCTCTTAGTATAATTTCACGATCACGCCTATATATATATATATATATATATATATATATATATATATATATATATATATATATATATTTGGTTGGATAGATGTGAGTTTGTGACCCTAGGTTTCACGCGATCGTCAGACAAACTGATTCAATCAGTTTGTCTGACGATCACAAAGCGTGAAACCCAGGGTCACAAACTCACATCTATCCAACCAAATATGTTAGCTCTATCTCTGATATTGAGCGCTTTCTAATAAGTACCAATGCATATAATATATAAATAATTATACATATATATATATTTATTTATATTTATATTCACTTTTCACATATATATATATATATATATATTGATAATATTACTAGTAAATATACACATACATATGCAATCATATATCTAAAATATATAAATATATATACATACATACACGTACATATATATATATGTATAAAAAATAATTCCAAGAGGAAGAATCCACGTAGAACTCAATGTCCAGGACAGAGTAAGGATATAATAAAAAGGCTTAAACACTAATATTCCATGGTTCTTGATTCTTATCTTTAATAATAAAAATGTTTTCCGCCATGCTTAGATCACACCAATCGCGGAAGTTATTAGGGGTTCTAGCTCTTGATAAGTATCTCCATTCGAAAAGTGGGGTTACTCCCTTATCCACCAGAGTGTTTAAGCCTTTTTATTTTATATATATATATATATATATATATATACAGGGTGGCCATAAATTTTTCTCGACCGAATTTATTTTACATATTCAAGTCTACTACCCGTCCATGTGTTGAAGTGTATTACCACATACGGTCTGGTACTCCTGCTATATATTTAGAGATCCTCGATAAAATACAAAGAAGTATCTGCAATGTTATTGGCCCTGATCTGGCGTCTCGGTTCCAGTTGCTTTTCGACTGCCGTAATCTTACTTCCCTGTGCCTTTTCTACAGATAATATCATGGTAATTGTTCTGAAGATCTGTTCTCTCCGCTACCTGAAATTCCAGAGTTCAATCATAGTACTAGTTTGGCGGCAATGTCTCATTATGTTACAGTTGAAATGTCTATATGTAACCGTAAGTTCTATGCTAACAACTTTATTTGTCCTCCTCGCTTTGTCCAACTCTCTTGCGGCTTCTTGCTTCCAAGTCAAGTTTTATCTTCTAAAATATAAATGCATTGTCAATCATTATCTTATGTCATCTTAATCCCCGTTCTTTTATAGTCCTCACTCCTTAATTATGTTTTTTTCTTTCCTTATATTTTTCACGCTCAGTAACGGCCTGTTTCTTGTTGGCTTTATTGACTTGCTTGGGTGAAATGATTGAAAAAAGCTGATCTGAATTTAAATAAAAAAAAAATAGAAAATATGTCATTATAAATATTTATTTAAAAAGTCAGTTCTCTGGGAATCATCCCACCATCTTGTCTGTCAATTCGACCACTAGGCGATGTTCAAGGCTATAAAAAGAAATAACAACAAAACCTCCTCATTTTTTTCCCCTTCGATGAAGTAAAAACATAGCAGTCTACTCTTCCGGGGATACTTTTGAATTCTTGGCAAACCGCCTAGTTAATTTCAAACAAACCACGTGGATATTACGCACACGGGTACTCCCACCCAACAGACACATATACACACGTTATATCTGAGTACATAAACGAATACTTTTCTTTTTGAGCGATCTGTACATGTAAATATATTTTCATCTTCTTTTATGGGCTATGTTTTACTTTATATAAAATTCCTCTTCGTGTTGATATTCATTTCTTTTGAAAATTTTGAATTCATTTACTTTGAAGATGTACAATTACTTTGAATATTTTCTATCTCAATTATAACGAACCTTCCTGCTAGAAACTGGTGACTAACAATAACATCGTCCAATACAAATCGTAACATTTTTCGCTAAACTCTCATCCTACCAGATAACATATTCTGTATATTTCTAATAAAAACAGATACTATTAATTGAAATCCAAACGGTGCATTTATCACATAAATATATGCATATTTTGAGAGTTTTGCAAATATTGCGTATACATTGATTTTCGTAACATAAACTGGCATAGTGGGAACATCAGCAAGGAGGGAATTATGGGAGAGACAGCGAACAAGAATTTCACCGTAAAACAAAAGCATATATAGAAAAGTAACTTAACAATGGTTGCAAAATTGAACGGTACAGAATAATAATAATAATAATAATAATAATAATAATAATAATAATAATAAAGGCTTTATTCTTGCAGCGCAAGACCAGAGTCTTTTCACTAGGAATTTTCAGGCAAATATCATACATAATAATGTGGATCCAAAATGCAGGTTCTGTGACAAATACCAAGAAACAATAGACCATCTAATCTCAGGATGTTCTATACTTGCCCCAAAATGAATATAAAAATCGTCACGATAGAGTGGGGCAATACTTACACTGGACAATGTGCAAACACTTTGGAAAATGTGTAAGCAAACACTGGTATGAACATCGGCCAGCGCCGGTTACAGAAATAGAAGATGTCACCATTCTATGGGATTATACCATCCACACAGACAGAAAAATTGAAGCAAATAGGCCGGACATTATTGTCAAAACCAGAAAGAAAAAAAAACTTGCCTACTAATTGATATGGCTTGTCCAGCGGATTGTAACATAGCAACCAAAGGAATTTGAAAAACTATCAAAATACAAAGACCTGTAAATTGAAATAGAAAAAATGTGGAAATTGAAAACAAAGAATAATACCAGTGGTAATAGGTACACTTGGAATTATAAAAAATGGAACAAAACAACACATTGAAAGAATCCCTGAAACCCCAGCTTAAGAGACATACAGAAAATTGTCTTATTAAGTACAGCACACACACTAAGGAGAACTTTGTCTATGTAACGCTAGCAACTTCATCGGAGATAAAAAAAAAAAAAAAAAAAAAAAAAATTAACATGAAATGTGGCCATAACAACACACCACGACCTGCCTTAGGTCTTTCCGCAGACTTGGTAGGTAGTGTGTCCATAGCAGAAATCGAATGATGATGATGATGACAATGACAATAATAATAATAATATCTAGCATTTTATTATTATTGTTTATCCCGCTTGTTTGGATGTACGACCGTTACACTCTGTAAACAACCGGATGCGATAAATTCCGGAACCGGCAGCGCGGAAGTGACTGTTGCCAAAGTGTTTCAGTTACTCTTTAATTTAAAACTCCTCCCTTTCTTTCTTTCTTTCTTTCTTTCTTTCTTTCTTTCTTTCTTTCTACTCCTTCTTTCTGTCTTTCTTGCGTTTGTTCTTGCTTTCTTTCTTTCTTTTCTTATTTCTTTCTCTTTTTCTTTCATTTCATATTTTTCCATACGTCCATTCTTCTTTTCCTTTCTTTTTTTCTTCTTTCTTTCTTTCATTCTCACATTCATTCTTTTTTCTTTCATTTCTTTTTCTTTCTCTTTCTCTTTCTTTTTGTTTTCTTTTTTCTTTCTTTCTTTTCTTTCTTTCTTTCTTTCTTTCTTTCTTTCTTTCTTTCTTTCTTCTTTTCTTCTTTCTTTATGTTTTTCTTCTTTCTTTCTGTTCTTTCTTTATACTCCTTCTTTCTGCCTTTCTTGCGTTTGTCCTTTCTTTCTTTCTTTCTTTTCTTCCTTACCTCCATTCTTCTTTTACTTTTCTTCTTTCTTTCTTTCTTTCTTTCTTTCTTTCTTTCATTTCATATTTTTCCTTACGTCCATTGTTCTTTCTTTCTTTCTTTCTTTCTTTCTTTCTTTCTTTCTTTCATTTCATATTTTTCCTTACGTCCATTGTTCTTTCTTTCTTTCTTTCTTTCTTTCTTTCTTTCTTTCTTTCTTTCATTTCTTCCTTTCTTTCTTTTCATATTCTCTTTACCTACATTCTTCTTTTTCTTTTCTTCTTTCTTTCTTTCTTTCTTTCTTTTTTCTTTCTTTTATTTTATTCCATCTTTCTTTGTCCAATTCTTTCCATTTCACGACGATATTGAGAACGTTCGTAGATAATTGAGGAAATGTATTTTCTCAGTCTCCAGAGATAAACTCCATTTCTCTGGTGTAAACTTGCAAATGCATGAAATATAATAAATCACAAGAAATCACACGAAAACACAACAACAACAACAGCAATAATAATAATGACAATAACAACAGCAACACCCTTACATAGCTGGGTTTGCGAGGGTAAGTTCACTAATTTCGGAAGATTTAAGATTGTACAATTATTTTTATCACCCACACTTCACTGCGGGAAGAACCACGTCCGGAGATTTCGACGGAGAGGAAGACAATTACGACTTACAATTTCCCGACTCGTAATTATCATCAAAGTAATTAATTAAAAATAAAATGAGGTTCATTACCAAGATTTCCGCCATATTATTTTTCTGTTTTCCTCTTTTAATTTCTTTTTGGATTTGTCTCGCGTCAGCTCAGATGAAGAAACGGAAACACTTAATGGAAAACTAAACAGGCAGGAATTGTTTTTCAATAGCATACATATTTATTTCTCTATCATAACATTCTATCTATCTATCTATCTATCTATCTATCTATCTATCTATCTATCTATCTATCCAAGTCTGTTCTTATCTATCTATCTATCTATCTATCTATCTATCTATCTATGTTTCATTCCTTCTATCTATCTATCTATCTATCTATCTATCTATCTATCTATCTATCTATCTATCTATCTATCTATGTCTGTTCTTATCTCTCTCTCTCTCTCTCTCTCTCTATCTATCTATCTATCTATCTATATCTATATATATATATATATATATATCTATATTCATATCTATCTATCTATCTATCTATCTATATATATATATATATATATATATATATATATATATAGATAGATAGATAATTGAGATGTAGTCAGTTGATCGGGAATTTGGGGAATTCACTTTGAGAACATATGAACAAAATCTTAAATCAAAATGTCACAATTTTGTTCCGTGACGTTGAAAAAATCTGACGCAACACTATCTTATCGTTTTTAACAGGTTTTACGATCTTGTAATTGTAAACTTTACGATAAACGTACTGTCCAGGCACAAATATAACTTATAAAATGAATAAAGTAGAGGAAATTGTATGTATATATATATATATATATATATTTAATGGTATTTATTTAATGGTATTTCAGACAAAATTAATGTTATTAACAGTTAATTTTTATTGGTATTTATTTTAGTAATTTTTAATTGACATATAGGCACTAGGCCGAGCGCTTAGAAAGTGACTATTCTCATAATGACAACCAGTTTCGAATCTTACCAAAGAGTTGGTATTTGCAGAAATAAAACGAAAAAAACCGGATATGTAGAGAATAAATATTGCCCGCAATTCTTTATTGAAGAAGAGAATTGAGGAATCGGAAAGCCGAGTTCGAATTCCAGCCGAATCCATTACATTCACTAATGTGCTAATACTCTTGGAAAAGGTATGAATTCTTTTCTTCTCCCCCCACCCCAGCTATCGGTAAATAGCAGGCCAGACTGGGTTCTATAGACTTGAATGGCAGCTGGCCTACTGCAGAAAGAAATGGCAACCTACTGCGAGTAAAGATCTGCCTCGTCGGTCATGTTTCGAACGATACATGATCGCCTAAGCGTGTATCACGTATGGCACATAACTGAATTAATTGTTTCTCAACAGAAGCCCTCTTTGAAACTTGGTTTACAATGAGATTTTTGTTACAAAGAAAAACATTTTTATTCACATGTATTTATAAATTTTTATACACACACACATGCATACACACATACACACACGGACATGACATATATATATATATATATATATATATATATATATATATATATATATATATATGTATGTATGTATGTATGTATGTATATGTTGGCATTAAATGACCCTTTGATGTTGATACGCCATAAAACAAAACAAACCAAACCAAAGAGTTGATCCTTTTGATAAATGACCTGGAGAGTCGATTCCAACAATACTCTTTGGAAGTATCTGAAAACCATACCAGTGATTGACACAAGCTTTATGAGTGACGAACATCTTCGAAGGGCTTCGAAACGAAGCCATATATCTAAAAACGAAGCCATATCTCATTTTGACTGAAATTTCAAACGAACTTGCCTTGTTCAAGTCCAGGTTACATGTTATCTCCGATGAACTGTAACGAGAGTTCGCCCAGCATAGTATACACGTCTGATTGGCTCCGACTGTTTTGAAAGTTTTAAAGATGGCTGAGCAGTTAGCTAAAACAGTGATTAGTTAGCTTTATAAAGGAGGAACCGTTTATTATCATAGTAAACATTACAATATCGCTAACCGTCAAGCATTACAACACAAGAAAGAAAAACGACCACAGTCTTGAACACAGAGATCACAACTTGGTGGTGCAGATAATTGTGACCGCACATTTCTTTCCATTGACGTAACGTATGGGTTAGAGAGGGCTTGCATGTCCCAAGAGCGAGGTCGTCTGCATTTTTAACTCCTGTACAACCACCTATGGCGGTAAGGTCGAGGAAGAGTGACGGGACTGAATGTGACCAAACCCCGAAGACCTCAACAGCGGAATAGGGAAAGATCAACACGATCTCAAAGACTAAACCGGTGGAAAAGGACAGTCGGGATGCCGTAGCAAAGGCGGGCCTTGGCAGGCCAGGCGTACAACATACACATGCAACGAGATTTTCTCGATCTCGTTTGTCTCAACCACCTTTAAGTCGAAGGGAAGCGTTTCTGGCCATGCGTTTGGGCTTTTTCAATTCCGATGTCCGGATACAAGCGGGTGCCGATTACTACTAGATACCATTTTGAATTCAGACTTACTAACAACGGCTAGAAAGCGAGTATAATTACTGTTTAACCCACAGATTTTCGTCCCGCAGTGTTGTCCCCCAGAATCAAATTCACTTGTATGGACTCGTCAAACTCTCTTTGACTACTCTTCAGGAGTGGGCTGGGCCTTTCACAGCCATCTCCGCCACCGCTGCCAGAGGGAAGAAAAGGAATAGAGAGACGGGATGACAATTCCAATGCCCGGATACAAGCGGGTGCCGACTACTGCTGGATACCGTTTTGAATTCAGACTAGAAGGCCAGTACAATTACTGTTTAATCCACAGATGTCGTGAGAAGAGCTTTCTTTTGTGAATGTGAATGCAACGAACTCGATCAGAATTCGAACTCGACTAACCGATCTATCGTTTCTAGTCGCTAACTATTTAACTCTTACTTAAATATCAATAAATTATCTATACAGTGGTGTTATCCGACTTACTTTCCTAAAAAAAACTGCCGCTAGGGGACAATCCCTAATCTTATAAATAGAAAGTAATTCTTTTTCTATTATTTCACACAGGGACGATAGAACGCAGAGAAAAGCGCGCACGGACGCCAGCACCCTTCCCTTCACTTTCTTCAATGTAACACCTTTCAATAGGACTTCTTCCACACACATTTTATACACAGACTCATTCTTCAGTTTTTAAATGTTTTCTTCATCTATGGTCATTCTTTAGTAACGCGCAACAATATTCTCTTGTCTATGTATACCTTTGTTTCGTTAATGCATACATTCTCGTTTGTTTATATATATAGTTTTGTTGTTAGTGTCTTGTTATATTACTCGGACTCACATTCCAAGTCCGCCAATTTTATTGTGGAATGAATATGCCAGGAGACACGTGTTTTCTACCCAAACACTCCCGCAACAGATTGGTGACCTCGATCTAATATTTTTCTCCTGGATACAAAAACACACAGAAGTATATAAACAAACTCAATTCTGCTTCGTTTAGATCCTCTTTCAAACCGAGAGCCAAACTTCGCTAACTACCCTACCGCGCACAGCAGCCACTTAAAACTGCAAACTCATATTCTGCAATTTTTGTTGTGTGATAAATATACCAGGAAACACGTATTTTCGACCTAAACACTCGACCATCACTCCCGCAAAAATACAAATGATTTTAGGATACAAAAAACATTTAATATTACAAGGAAGACAACTCTTACTCAAATAAAAAAAAATTGAAAGCCAAATCGATAACGAATTGACTTTTCTTCCTGATATGTAGCTGATACTTAGCTAAGTACAAATGGGACGGATTTTAGTAGACTCCATACATGAAAAGCATTATAAGCAGATATAAGCGCAATGCCATCCTTTCACAAATATAATTAGGAAGGCGGGAAGCGGCCGAGAGCCAAAATCTCATCTTACCTACGAGGTATTAGCAGCAGGGATGACTCATACAAATATTTACGCTGAAAACCAATTACTTCCCTTAGCTAATTTCAAAAATACCATTTTTTATGTTTCATTTTTTGCAATTTGTATTTGCCACTTTGTCGGCATAACGGCACGGTTAAAAATGCACGCTTTCCAGGAGTTCAACCCCTTGCACTTTCACACACACACACACACACACACACACACATATATATATATATATATATATATGTGAACTCTTCTAGACATAGTTATTCTGCTCAGAATCTTTGTGCCTGCTTATCTATCTAACTATCTAGAAAGAAAGAAAGAAAGAAAGAAGAAAGAAAGAAAGAAAAAGAAAGAAAGGAAAAAGAAAAAGAAAAAAGAAAGAAGAAAGAAAGAAAGAAAGAAAAAAGAAAGAAAGAAAGAAAAAAGAAAGAGGAGATAAAACACGCGTTTAAATAAAAATAAAACGGAAGAAAAATAGATCAAGAAATTTCGACAGATAGAGATGGGAAGAAACGAAGATAGATAGATAGATAGATAGATTCACAGACTCATATCTGTTGACTTGTAATATTACTCTATTCAACTGTCTCTCCGTCTATCTACTTTCAAAGGGTTTATGTATGTTGAATGTATTTTATTTAATTTAAGGGCCGAAACTTTTCTTCTTATTTAGAGTCTACCTATATTTCAATTTGTTCATATCTGTCTCTTTCAGTCTGTTCATATCTATCTATCTATCTATCTATCTATCTATCTATCTATCTATCTATCTATCTCTCTCTCTCTATATATATATATATATATATATATATATATATATATTATTTATTCGAAAATTATAACAAAAAATATGTTTATAAAATCACTACAAAAATAGCCATTTGTTTCAACTTCTGGCGTTGAATCTGAATCTACATTGTTGAATGTGATAAGAATCAGAATTGAAACAAAATGGCTATTTTTGTAGTGATTTTATAACATATTTTTGTTATAATTTTCGAATGAATAATTATATTTGCTCTACTGTGTATTTAGCACTCTTTTAAGAATAGTATTGTTTGTTTATTGAAATTTATTCCGTATACACCAATCCTATGCTTGCAAGTATCTTATAAATATAAGTAATTATACTCGCCCGGAAAAAAACCTTTGGTGTTTTGGCTTGTAAATGAACAAACCAGTGCCCAAGGAAAAATAAAAAAATGACACGAGTAGAATAAAAGTAACTAAGTAAATTGCTCAATACACTAAGTAGAGCAAATCTAACTATGATCCTAAAGAGCCAGGTAAACCTACCTAGGTTTCACCTACGCGGATTGTCAGGGTACCCTGGCCAAAAAGGTAACATTAGAACAAAATATATTCTAGGTAGGTTTGCCTGGCCCTTTAGGTTCATAGTTATATATATATATATATATATATATATATATATATATATATATATATATGCGTGTGTGTGTGTCACTGTTTGTATGTTTCTTATTTGGACAGTATCTCCCTCTCCAATTTTGTCATTCTCATAAGTTTGTTGTTCTTTCTCTCTTACAATTTTTATCAATCGATTTATTTTCGTTTGCAAAGCCTGCATTTCGTTAACTATTTCTTTTTTTTGTGCATATCTATTCTGATCCTATCAATATATATCCGTGTATGGGTTAAATCCTGTTTTATTCACTACATATGATAA
Source organism: Acanthosepion pharaonis (assembly GCA_903632075.3). Taxonomy (NCBI): domain Eukaryota; kingdom Metazoa; phylum Mollusca; class Cephalopoda; order Sepiida; family Sepiidae; genus Acanthosepion; species Acanthosepion pharaonis. The sequence continues at coordinate 1,901,556 of CAHIKZ030003885.1, forward strand.
CAATATAGTTTTAAGGTATACTATATTTATGGGTTAAAATGCTCAATATTTGGGACTGCATGAAGAGTAAGTTTAAGCATGAAATTGCCGCCGCTGTATGATGACGTCAGTTCCCATATATATATATATATATATATATATATATATATATGATAACAATATAGTTTTAAGCTACGTAATATTTATGATTAAAAGTGCTTAATATCAGGGATAGAGCGTATGTAAAAATAGACGTGGACACTGAGGTCAATACTAAACGGCGTCAGTCCGTTTTATGTAAGATGGTCTGCTGAAGATTGCAATCAACGAAGAAACAGGCAATCTCCGTTTGGTTTTCGGAACTTCCTCCTGGGTTTCTTCTTCGTCCATATTCGACTTGAGTGTTCTTGAGACCAGGTGTTGTCTACTATATGGTCGTTCTTGGTACATCAATGGACCGATTTTTCTCCATATTCATTACGGGTTCCTCGTCCGAATTTTCCAACTAATTCACCATCCCCCTTGAGGCCTACTTTGGCATTCAGGTCTCCCATAAAAATTATCATTTGTTACGATTTGTCTTGACCCTTGGCATTATCTAGTGTAGAGTACAACTTTTCGATTTTCTATTCTCTACGGTGTGGTGTCTCTTCATCAATTACAATTATAATAAACATGGTGAAAGGTTTTCCTTTCAGTTTAACGACAAGTATTATTTCCGTTAATTGCCAGTATCCCAGAATGCATTTCTTCATGTCATGATACAGTATAAGTCCAACTTCTTTTTCATTTTTCCCTCCGCTTGCATATATGATTCTGTGTTTGCTACTGAAAAGGTCGCCATTGATTGATCATCTTATTTAACTTACGCCTAAAATATTGACATTTGACTTTCTTATTTCTCGTTTTATGTTTTTTAACTGGCCACATCGGTTTAATATTCTAATATTCCATGTCCTGTGAATTATATTTTGTTTGATACATATACAGAGCGAATAATCTGCAACATATGAAAAAGTCTTGGAAAATGCGTCGACTAGAATTTCCCTGAAGATTACATAACGGACCAAATCGTGTAACAGAGCTGAACAATTATTCAGTAACTACCATCAAAAACGAGATCATTAAATCTTTTCCATATTTTCTGGTATATGGCAGGTGATATGCTGCCCTGAACGTCCATCATCTTGAACCTACTACAGACTGACCTTGAAACGCATGTCACAAATTCTCTTGTTCAACTGCATAATGTTCGCAAAAAATCTTGACAAATCAATTCAATATTTACATTATTCGGACTATTGTCCTCATCTTTGTTGCTATATTTATCACAATGTTTCGGTCGTTGTACGCTCCGGCCTTCTTCAGTAGTTTGGAATGTCGAACTGAACCCTTTATTTTGCTCGCTGGGGTAGACTGTTCTAGTTTCACGTGCCATGTCTAATGGTTGCCAATTATCAGTTATCTCCTGTTAATTCGCCTCTCCAAGTTCTCCACTGCCTTAACCAGGTATTGAACTCTTTAGGTTCAATCATGGGATCTAACTAACACCTTTATCCACGGTGTCATGTGTCCTTAAGGACTCAAAGAGTTGTGAGTTCAGTCAAGGTGATAATAAAGAGAAAAGTCCCTGGAGGACCCCTGCTTTGATTTCAATGATGTTATTGTTTTCATCTGTGGATCTAAGCAAGGATTTGGTATTTTTGTATAACATCATTATGACAGTTACTGTCTCGGGAGCGGGTTGATTATGTGAGAAGGATCTTCTCCATTTTCCTCTATGTCCAGATGTAGGAAGGCTTTTGAGAAACCTACAAGAAGTAAGGAGGCCTGTAGATTCTTGGCTCTGACGCCCTAAATAATACAACAAAGAGTTCAACTGTTGGACTATGTTTTTCGAAGCCATTTTGATTTTTCGGAGCACCTTTTGTACTTCTCGTTGTATTCTGTTGAGAAGCACTGACAGGTGAGAGTGAATCGTCTATAATTTTTTACCTATCCAAGATATCTTTTCTTTGGGAAAGGAAGTATGCAGCCTACTGTCTATTTTTCAATGACTTCTCCATTATATTGTTTGGGAAAGGATGTATGCAGCCTACTCTCTCTTTTTCAATGACTTCTCCATTATATTGTTTGGGAAAGGATGTATGCAGCCTACTCTCTCTTTTTCAATGACTTCTCCATTATATTGTTTGGGAAAGGATGTATGATATCAAGCTGCTTTCTTATTTTTACTGTTTTTTACAAAGCCGTTTCAAGTTTTGCATCTGTAATGTTTCCAGATTTATTGTCAAGTGTATGCTTAAAGATTTACTCGATCTCAGAATCTAAAACTTCAGATACTTTTCCCACAAGATGTTTTAAAATGGTCTTGTCATTTAGCCAGCCTTTCAGCCCGAATATTATTGTTTTCTGTCACTGATCTCTTTGACAGTTTTCAAAGCAGGAGGAAACGTCAAAATCTGTCAATTATTTATCAAGATGCCGACCTGAGAGTCTTGGTGATAAAGAAAAATAGAGATAACGATCTTTGTCGAGGGAAGATCTCAATAAGTAGTCACGTTACATAACAAAGAGAAAAGGTGCAGCGGAGTCATCATGAAGGACCCCTACTTTGATGTCAAAGAAGTTAGTGTCTCCTTCTGGAGATCGAACCAAAGAATCGTTACTTTTGTATAGCATCAGTTAATGACAAAGTGGTAATACCATAAGACATAAGGATCTTCTCTATTTTCCCTATGTACATCGGTGTATATATATATATATATATATATATATATATATATATATATATATATATATATATATATATATATATATATATATATATATATATATATATATATATATATGTGTGTGTGTGTGTGTGTGTGTGTGTGTATTCGAAATTAATAAAATCCCTACCACACACTAGGACATGCACAGAATGCACACACTCAATTAAGCTGAAAATCGAATCATCCTTGATAATGGCTAAAGGTATACCTGAAAACGCTCGGAAATATAAAACATTTGGACAGTTCTTACACACCCTTTGCTTAGAAAAGAAAGCTCTTGTCCGAACACAAGAAAAATTAAATAAAAAATATAATTAAATAAAAAGCTTAACCGTAGTACCTTGTCTGACGTTTTTTTTTAATGAAATATGCATATATATATATATATATATATATATATATATATATATATATTCACAGATTCATCGCCAGTTACCAACCATCGCCTGAGGAAGTATAGCAATTTAAAATGTTCTTATTATTATCTCTTGTAATAAAAAAATAGAATATATATATATATATATATATATATATATATATATATATATATATATATACGTGTGTGTGTGTGTGTGTGCGCGTGTGTTTTAATGTTTCAATGTTTCAATCTGTATGTAAACCTTACTTGATAGACATGATTGCGAAGTGGTAAACCAAACGCTGACAGTTATAACTAATTATTTCTACTTTTAGGCTAAGTAATTGTGTAGTTACTTGACAAGAAAATTACTTTCTTTCATGTACGGTAAAAGCGAAACCTACATAAAAATATTTTAATTACTGAAAATACTAGTACAAGTCTTTCCAGGATTCTGAATGATTTCCCGTTAACATACGAGTAAATTCATCTCTACCCTGTCACCTGTCTCTCCATATATATATATATATATATATATATATATATATATATATATATATATTCATGTGTGTAGTGTGTGTGCAGTCTCATTCTCCTCTCTTTCAAAGGCGAAGTCAGCGAATCTCTCAGAGACAAAATCTTTCTTTAATACAAAGAAAATTATTAGTTACCGGGAAACTTAAATGTTGGCTTAATTCATATTACGGAAAACAATTATAACTACAAGGAAAATAATTTAGCATTGAAGATTCGTGCAAATATTAGGACGAGTATATCTTGAAGAAATCATTATTTGTTCACCTAATTCAAGTAAAAATTCTTGGCAACTATATATATATATATATATATATATATATATATATGAATGTTACGATGGGTAAACTGTCGCCATTTTATATTTTTAATTTTGCGCATGCGCGTTGTTTGTTTTTGATTTTGACGATTACTCAGTATAGAAGAGCTAGGTGAGTATCCTCTGTGAGAAAAAGCACACAATGACGCAATTCACTCTGTAATAAATGTGGAAACGTCATGCTCTGCTTGCGTGGCATTCGCAACAGAATACAAACATTTCAGGGTGTTTGGGTGTCAATCTGAAGACAGTAGTGTCGATTCAGAAAGAGTTGGATGAGTCTAATGGTGATTACGAATGTGTTTGGAATTAGTGATGCCGAAGTTATGGCTCCATTCATCTTCCCACAGGGCCTCAGACTCAACATGAAGGCTTACATGTAGTGCCTTGAGAAGGTAGTGCTGCCCTGGGTAACGAGCTTGGCTGCTGCAAAAACCTATGTCTGGCAACAGGACTCTGCACCATGCCACACAAGCAGGAAAACATTAATTATGGTTGGCTGGTGTCAGCCATAAATACAGACTGACGTGGAGATACATGGACTATGCCTATAGTCTTCGCCTATTGCATACGCCTATTGTCTACCACTACGACGAGGACCAGTTCATTATGGTTACCTGCTAGATTGTCCTACTCGGTTACAGTAGTCAACAATCAATTTGCTACTTCGAACAAATATATCCCTTTCCGGGACATATCACCAACAAATCTCCTTGTAACACCAAAAATGAACTACAGGCAAGGATTATGTTAGCATTCATCAACTTAATTAAGGAGAACATCTAGAAGAGTTACAGGAGATTCCGAAGTCTTCTGTAGGCCGTAGTTGAAGACAGTTGTCAGTATCATTCATTTTTGCGCAATTTAAACGACGATTTATCTATTTACATTATTCGGATTATTATCCTCATGTTTGTCGTCATATTTATTACAACTTTTCGACCGTTATACGCTCCGGCCTTCTTCAGGTGGTAGGAATGTTGAACTGAACCCTTTATTTCGCTTACTTGGGTAGAATGTTCTAGTTCCACGTGCCATGTTTAATGGATGTCAGTTATCTCCTGTTAATTCCCCTCTCCAAGTTTGCTTTAACGGGTTATTGAACTCACACTCTCTGGGTCCTGTTACTGGATCTAACTAACGCCTTTATCCACTGTGTCATGTGTCCTTACTTTCTACGCCATAGAAAAATAGAAAATAGTAGTTGCTACACAAGGACAAAAATCGTGTTACACAGTGTTCTTTTTAATTTTGGCAGCAAACACATCTTGAAATTTCCTTGTTAAAAATTATATTATTCAATTATTATAACATTATTATTAAAGAACTACACTTCAGAATTGCCAAGAAAAATAGATCATTTAAAATGTTAAAAAATATTTAGAGATTAAATAAATGAAAATAAATCTTTGAGAAAATACTATCAACAATTTGTTTCAAAACCTCAAAATCTACAGAATATTTTATTTAAAAAAATGCAATTCAAAGCATTTGAAACAAAACAAAACTCTTCTCGTTTTATTTCTTATTCAGGGATTAATATTACTCAGTTTAAAATTAAACTTTCAATCAATTTAATGTCTCTGGGGATATACATTTAAATTTTAGTGTTCAAATTATATTTGAATAGTTCAAAATATTAAAGAACAGTTAAGATTGGCTTTAAATCTCTGCAGGTTTTTTCTCATAAAATTCCCTTTTTCAGGAATAAATTCAATCATACATAAATAAGTATCCAAAATATGATACAAATCAATTGTGAGGAACACATAGTGAACTGGTGTTAGATTTAAAATTACCAGAACATTTACTTACGTGGTACAACCAGATAGTTGTATTATTTCGTAAATTCGAAATATGTCAAAAACTACGTATTAAAAATGGCCGAGATTTTAGTTAAATATTTTACTAAGGGTGTAAATAGACGAGTTTAATATTTTTTGGGGGGTTCGGGGGTTATAGAGGTTTATTTGATTTGCATAATAACTTCAGACATGCTGTAGTGTTTGGGATTATCATCCATGCAGGAGTCTGTTCCACAAATAGCGATTCTTTTGGAAAAAGCTTTCGAAGTGGAAAACCCTTCCTAGCAAAAAAAAAAAAAAATACGTAAGAAATGAAAGTGATTCAAACCAGTGGATGGAGGAAGTGGGTCTTGGCTGTAATCGTTTGAGCTGGTTCACATCACAGAAGGGGACTCATCTGAACATGTTTCATGGTAGTAGCGATCGATTAGTGATAGGCTTGTGATTGGTTGAGAATTAGGATATAGCGGGAATAATTCATTCCTCTGACAGTTGTGTGAAAGATTTTGAACTCTGTCAAGGCTGCGAAAGGTGAGGACTAGACAGCTCCAGTTCAGACATGGCAGCAATATCCAATGTTTTTGATCTGAAGTATTATTGCCATATCTAGCCTGGAGCCTCATAGTAGATCTTTTATCTTCCACACCACTGTTCCTATTCCTCAGGCGAAAGGTCGGTCCCGAGAATCGAACCATCGTCCTACGTTTTTTTTTTCATTTAACCAGTTAGCTATCACCTTTTGCCAAATGGTCAGTTTCAAGAGGCTGCTATTTTGCATCCTATTAAAAATCCTCCGTCCATTAATGGAATCCATTCATAGATCAAAGAAGCCATTTTGCAGACACACGACCATCCCAAATCCCCTTGACCAATGAAGCTATTGTTCTTTGACAATTGCTTTAGTCCCATAGGAGCGTTTGATGCCAGTCCCGGTTTGACCGGTTTTTAGCATCACCTCAATTGTCAATGTCCACTCGTGATGGACCCTTTCAATCCGTTATTGTATGATCAATTATTCTGAATATCTCCAGCCAGACACAATGCAAATTAATTAACAATGACCGCAGGAGAATGGACGTTGTTTGGTCATATTGATCTTAGTCGTCTTTGTACACAAGGTCACCTGAACACTTAGCTGCATATCCAGAACTGTCTTAAAGCCGTTGGAAACGAGAGAAAGGAATCTAATAAAAACATCTTTTTAAAAATACTCATGTCCCTTCATGACGTAACGCTAACAGCTCCTCACGGCTTGATTTTACTTTATTATCTGTGAATTGCCATGAATTCTTGGGAAAGAGGAAGTAGTTTCCTGTTGCCGATTCCACAGTTTGGGATTCTTTCTCTAGAGTTGTTATTTTGCTAATTAGCTTGGGTTGGAGAGATTCATTTACCCCTTTTCCCAATGGGCATTTGTTTGAAAGTGAACGCAACAGACAAATTCCGATCCTATTTTTCAAGCTGATATCTCTTACACTCCCTTCACATCGCCAATAGTTCGATGCATTTACCGATTTCGCAAACAATTAAGAACTTAACGTGTTACGGGTGAGGCAAATCTAGCGAACTTAAGGGGTTAATTAATTAATCATGTTTTAGATGTCTAAATTCTTTTGGTATTTTCTTATTTTGTGCGGCCATTTGAAATCGGTTGTTTATCAGACATGCCCAAGAAATATTGAGGAACTACAATATGAATGTTATAAAATGGCGAAGAAAACTTTCCGATGTGTTAATGGCTAATGCAGGCACAGAATTGAAATGTGTTTTGAAAATGAAGGTGGACATTTTGAACAGCACATGTAGCAAATAAATAAATAATATGTTATCACTTAAATGGTAGAACTTATCTATCCACAAAATCTACATAACATATGCAAAATAATTTACATGACGGTCTCAACATGTTCGATATCATGTTCAACATCCCCCCGTCCCCAAAAAACCCCGAAAAAACAAAAAAACAAAAATCAAAACAACGAGCAACAGTAGCTATTATAACCCGGTTACTGAAATAGACTATACCACAGTCCGTATTCTGTTCTTGATATCACGAAATCCCTTGCTATACATGGTCTTCTTAACCATATCACATAACCAGAAATCACAGAACGTCAACTGAGGATTATATTACTGACCTCAGTGCCAAAGTTTTTATATATATATATATATATATATATATATATATATATATATATATATATATATATATATATAATGAGAAGAAAAAGAATATAAATTGAAGCGTTCATAACATTAATTTAAAAGAGGGATCAATACCAAGAGTAGAGCAATAGTTAGGTAAGAAGTTATAATATATATGTATATATATATATATATATGAAATATAATATATATATATGTATATATATAAAATATAAAAGAATATATATATATATAAACTAAATAATAATAATAATATATATATATATATAAAATATATATATATATATGTATATATATCAAATATAAAAGAATATATATATAAACTAAATAATAATAATAATATATATATATATATAGTATTTACATTAGTCGGACTATTGTCCTCATCTTTGTCGCCATATTTGTCACAACGTTTCGGCCGTTGTACGCTCCGGCCTTCTTATATATATATATATATATAAATATATATATATATATATATATATATATATGTATATATATCAAATATAAAAGAAATATATATATATATACACTAAAAATATATATATATATATATATATATATATATATATATATATATATATATATATATATATATAGATAACTAGCCTCGTTAGCCAAACTTTTCCTGACGATCCGTTTAGGTGAAACCTAGGTAGGTTTGTCTGGCTTACTAGGTGTATCTATCTATCTATCTATCTATCTATCTATATATATATATATTTATATATATATAAACTAAAATAATCTTAAGAAACCAGGCAAATCTACGAAGGTTTCATCTAAACGGATATTCAGTGTTAAACTGACTAAAAAGGCAAATAAACGGATAATAGCTAACGTAGTTTTTTAAAACGAGTATTACCATTCATATATATATATATATATATATATATATATATATATATATATATATTATTTTATATGCTAGGACTTTTTGCCATTATACTTTCGTTCCCCATCATCATTAAGGCTAAATTCACCGCTAACACACCAATAGTTATTATTTATAATAATATCACAGTTATCATCACTATCAGCATAATCACAATTGTCAATAATACACAAGAAGTTAAAGTTTAAAATAGAAACATCCTCCTCACCATACCCACAAACAGAACCCAACTTAACCAAAGTGGTGTCGAAAGAGCCAGATCAATAAGAGTGTATGTACGCGCTTAAATCTGTGTATGTGTGTCAGACGGCGCAGGCGGTAGATGTGAAAAGCGTTAAAATAAACAAAAAAACTGCACCTTCTTGAAAGGAACATCACCACATATAACAAAGACTACGGTCTCGACACCGAAATAGAATAACAATTGCGTATGTATGTATGCTCGAACGCATGGGTATATATCCGCGCCTAACATAGGACTGTTTATATGGGTGCGTTTGTGTGAACTAAAATGCGTCTGTGCATTGTGTGTGTGTCTAGGTGTGTGAGAGTGTCAACCCAAACAAACACAGAAGAAAATTCTCCCTCCCATGATCAGACATAATCAAAATACAAATGATCATAAATGGATCAAATTTTGTAAAATAAACCAATTTGTATGATGATCATAAAAAGGTGAAACCCATAGTGACAAACTCATATCCATACAAATGAATATATATATATATATATATATATATATATATATATATATATATATATATATATATATATATATATATATATATATGTAAAATGTGTGTGTGTGTGTGTGTGTGTGTATAAAATTGAACACTGCTGTTAACACCAATCGGTGTCAGTATGTTTGATGGCGGAACAACATCTTCAGGTCAGTTGATTATGTTAAAGCACGTAACAGGTTGTCGCCACTTAGTGTTGATATCTGTGCCCATTGTTACATTTACATACGCTCTATCTCTATTGAGCTCGTTTACCCATAAATATAGCATAACTTGAAGTATGTTATTATCATATATATATATATATATATATATATATGATTGAATAAATTACAGATATTATGTCTGCTAATTTTTAACAAAATCCTTTCATACTCATGAATAACCTTCCGTGTATTGATGTTAAAAGATGAGAGAAATGTTCTATAGCTGTTTAAATTTCTTTTATTTCCATTTCCGAAGTACCTTCGATCTTCTTCCAAGATCATCTTCAGGGGTGCAAGTAGTACATAATTTATTCATCGTTGTGCGTTGTTATTCATTACCGTAATTTTTTTCATTATGTTTTTAAATATATATATGGGGTTGTTGTGTGCTATATATTTTTTTGCTACAAATTAAGTAAATAAAAACTAATTAACAAACTACGAATGCACATATAAACACAAGTAGATGTAAGAATAATGCCCAACAATGCATAATGAGTAAAAAGTTAACAAACAATACTATTAAATAATTTCAAATAAAAACATTCGGATACCCAATTATTTCTACTCAATAACCTCTGGAATAATTTGAAATACAACCGTTGCCGCCAACTCAGTAACCGTTAAGATAATAAAATAGACCTTGCTATTCATAATGCACCATTTACAGCATATATAAGTAGTCGAGCCAAAATACATTATACATGGCCTGAAGATCTGAAATTGGAGAATAATATGAAAGAATGTTTAATTGTCATAAAACCCGATTTTCACTATTTTCTTCGAACTTGCCGCTTATCTGTTGTTTGCATGCTGGTAGCAAATCCTCATATTTATTTAGGTTTCATTTGTTCGAACTGAATTAAAGATTATATTAAGTTTCTGGAAAGTTCCCATTACCGTTTTCCTTTTTAGAAAAGTCTAAATTTAATATACGATAAAATATTTCAAAAATAGAAATAATCGCATCAAATGAAACCCAACCAAACCAAACCAAACAGAATGGCGGGAATGTTTACGAACATAACTTTTCTTCCGCTTTGATTAGAGAATATATTTTAGACTTTTACTCAACCACTCCGGCACCATGATTTGAAACCGTTCCAATGGTCCCCGATGAAAGCAAATGCGGAAATAAATAAAAATAAAAAAAAGAAAGAATTTGCGGAGAAGTGAATTAAAAGAGATAATTATTCGACTATTGTATTGCTGGTACAAGAATTAATGAGGCAGATTTTAAATAGACATTATTGCTTTCTGAATAAGATCCCGCCCCAACCCGATGAAAAATCGAAAGAAAAGAAAAGAATATTATGATGACGCAATAGAAAAAGAGAGATATCTTTTCTAAGATAACCCACAAATTACGAAGATTGCTCGTATCCAAAGAGATGTTTCAGCTGATTTTGTTACCTTCGGTTTGCCTTCAGGAAGCTCAGGCGGCGAACAATGAGGCCCCAGCATAAATTTCAAATGTGCTATTAGAGTGCCCATTCATAGGCGGTCATTACCTGCGGCGGCATTTCAGAACGGCTTTTGTCCGTCAGCTCGTTGACCAGTGGTCGTTTGGCTCGTTCACAGAACTCCCCACCCTCAGTCTGAACACGATATCCTCCGCTACGACTACCCGCGGGGCTAATCCAGGCGACAGTATCGGGTCTGGTATAGCACAAAAATCAGAGCAATCGAGTGAACAGCGTGCGAGTCGAACCACGTGCCAGAAAATGTCCATCTGATTTCAAAGAATCTGATCGGTCACGCTGTCTTAACCTTGAACTTTTGGGGCCTGTGCCAAATGAGACCTCATCAGCTTTTCTTGTCAGGTCTCACTTTAGAATCTGAACTCATTAAACAGGCCCTCATCACTCCATCGCTACAGTCACTAATTAGTGTTTTTGTGGCCGCCGCTATTTGGAGTCGAACGATTCAAAGCCCATTTGTGATTTTAATGACAGGTAAAGGAAGGGGAGATATCGAGTATGTTGATTCGGGTCCGTTCGAGAAGTAATAGCGTCTTTGAAATGAGTTCTAGTCAAGGTATAGTGGATTTTACAAGTAACAGAATGATTAAAATATATGAAAAGTCTGATCTGGCCGCGAAATAAAATAAAAAATTATTTAAATATTTTCCTAAATTACTTCTATGTGATGTATCCTTCTAATGTTCTTTGTAACTCGAATTTTATTGCGAAAAAAATACAGCAATCGATTTTCCAAGCTTAGCTTAGATGTGTCCCAAGGCCAGTGAGGATCGAACTCACTATAGAGTTGTAATTGATCTAGAGAGACAATGTGGATAAACATTACACCGCATCGAAATATCCTTTGTAACTCTTTGTAAATTTTGTCATTTTTGCTGTCTCTTACTCCCTGCTGTGTCATTAATTTACGCAATCCCGTTACGTATGTTATGCTTTACTTTCATCTGTCTCTTAAAAGGTTCTGTACGTGTCAAACTTTCTAAGCCCACTTTCCTCATAATCCGTTCTGGACATTTCAAATGACTCTTTCTAATGATAACTAAAAGTGTACTTTTTGATTTCATTTTATCAAAAATTTCGTCATTGCTAACATGTTCAGTTCATGGTATTCTCAGCATCGAAATGCAGAACCACATTTTTTGTTGCCGGAAACTGGATTTTCCTCTTTCTTAATATTTTACTTAGCTTTTAGAAGGCATCTTTCGCTATTCGAATTTAGGATTTCGGTTTCGAATTTTCCATCCTCTACTAAAACATTTCCTATATAATTTTATCGTTGCATTATTTTGGTCTTCCCAGTTTTAATTTGAATGTTATACTCTTCTTTTTTGCTGAGAATCGTACATTCTATCTTTTAAAATTGATGTATAGTCCTTTCTTCTGGCTTTCCTTTTCTACTAGTTGCTGTATTTTCTAGTCTGTTTCTACTGTCAACATTGTCTTATCTGCATTTCGAATGTTACTACGATTGTGGACATCTGTAATGGATTTTGGTAGGAATTCTAATATCTCTCGGAATGGCTTCTTTGTGAAGTTTGAATACGTCTAATGGGAACACTCATCCTTGTCTTATATACCTTTCTATTTTTGCATATTTAGTGAATTCATTTAACATCCGCATCTAGGTGGTTGGCTCCAAGAAGAATTTCTGCCTTATTCTAAATGCAAAGCGTATCTGAGTGTGAAAGAATACGAGGGAAGAAACTTTATTCAGAAGAGAGAACAATAAAAGAACAGAAAATAAGAAGATGAGATAAAGTTTTAAAAATTAAGGATCAACGTTGACTAAAAAGCAAGAAGCTCGAAGCAAGTTCCACAAAAGAGAATTACGAGAGAAGGAACCGTTAGCATAGAACTTGCGGTTATATATAGGCATTTCAGCTGTAAAATGATGTTGCCTTGCCGACAATCTAATACCGCGCTTACATTCATAGAGTCTAGCTACTATAAAGGAAAGCTAATCAGAACAATTATCATGAAAGTATTTATCGAAAAGACAGAGGGAAGCTAGGTTACGTCGGTGTGAAAGTTACAGAAGCCGAGATGTCAGGTCAGAATCTGATGTAATGAATATGCATACACATGGGTTCCCCCTCACAGTAATATGATTGTCTGGTGTCAGTCATAAATACAGACTGGTGTGGAGGTACCGGACGACGCCTATTAACGACACCTATTCTTCGCCTATTGCCTACGACTATTGCCTACCATTACGACGAGGACCAGTCCATTACGGTTACCTTCTAGATTGTCCTACCCGGTTACAGTAGTCCAAAACCACTTTGCTACTTCGAACAAATATATCCCTTTCCAGGACATATCAGAATCAATGACATTTATAAATTGAATATGTTTTTATATTTTGTTTTCTTCTATGTGCCATGTCATGTCAGGGAGTGGCATATCATATCTCTCGACAATTTCCTGTTCTTTGTTGTTCATAATAAAAATTTATATTTCTGCTATTTTTCGTCATTCCTGTTCTGCAAGCCATTTACAATTTTATCAAGATGTCAACTCCTTGGTAATTCAAATGTAGAGATATTTGAGCCCAGATCTCCTGCAGATTTATTGGCTTCAATTTAAAAAAGAAAAAAAAAAGACAACATACACAAGAATATGGTAAAAGAATGATAGGAAAAACATTTTAGTTTTTGCCGACGCATTTCATCTTCTGACTTCATCAAGGCAAACTGAAGTGAAATGATTTTGTTTTCATAGTTACACTAAATCCAAAATTTAAAAAAGAGAGAGACGCTTTTACGTAAGCCTCTTTCTGGCTAATGTTAACTTACTTTTCTATAAGATTTTTTCCATGTCGGCAATATAATAAAATTCCTTGAACAATTCTGTGGATAACACAAATTAGCGTAAGAATGACAGTAGGAAGACGAAACACATCGACAAACAATAAGATTTTTTTCCTATTGTCATTCATGTATTTTTACCAAGACAAGTGAGTAATAGAATTCGTTTGGCATTCTGCTAAAAACTTTTTGTATAAGGTCAACGCTTCACGTTCCAAGACAACAACTATTCTAAGCCTACTGCCTTAAAGAATAAATGTTATCTAGAGAGGAAGCGCAGCGAGTTTAAATTGTAACTCTTCCAGTGGCCTAGTCAGAGCCCTGGCCTTAACCCATTTGAAAACCTTTGGGCGATAATGGACAAGTGTGCCAGTAATAGGAAAGTTAACACAGAAGATGAGCTTTTACGCGAAATAAAGATATACTGGAAAGATCTGGCGATGGACGTTGACTTACTAAAGAATTTAGTCTATAGCATGCAACTAAGAATTAAGGCTGTTATTAAAGCAAAAAGTTACCCAACAAAATACTAATACTAAAAAAATCATTTGTTGACCTGTATAAATTATATAAGTACACGTGTATTAATACCCTGTATTAATAAACGCATTCTTTTACTTACTTGTCTTGGTGAAAATACAAAAATCGAGTTTCTATGGGCACGTTCAATATTTGACTCGTACTGTATGTTATTAGCAAGATGAACAGCCTTGATGCGAACTATAGCATCAAGGAGGTGCATTAATTGAAATATCTTGGAAGTTTTTAACAGACGACGGAAAAGATGATACGGGAAATATGACACCGAAATTCGAAGAGGCGATGAAAAAACAAAAAAAATCAAACAAAGTTATAAGAAACACAAAAATTTCGATAGGGACAAAGAGAATTATGTTGGAATGCTGTGGAATATCATATTCTCAATTATGGCAGTAGAGGCTAGTAAATTTCTTTAAAGGGATGGAGATGAAGGTTGGGGGGGAAGCTGCGGCAATTGAAAAGTGGTCTTACAGATGGACGAACAATATGAGCAGCAAGGAAGTTTTAAGGAAAATAGTAATGAAAATGACCTCGGATCAGAAAGAGGTGACATTTCTGAAGACATAAGGAAAGACCTAAAGCTTGAAGAATTTGCCATTCACAAGTTATATGGAAGACAAAAAAGACAGAGAAAGCATCCAGTAACTTAACGAGTTTGCGTAAATGTATGACCAAACAGGAACTAGGAGTGATAGTAAGTAAATTTTTGAGATCTAGAAAGGATAGGAAACTGTGGAGATTAATTGGAGGTCTCGTTTAAAAGGCATATGAACAAAATCTCAATTGTTTATACGTAATTTTATTTTATTTTTGGAGATGATAATGATTTAGAGATACACGTTTTACTAATTAACCCATATCTGGCGGTAGAAGAGTTGGATTCATCCCCTATAGCGAAGAGCCGAGTTCTAATTCTAGTCGAATCCATTACATTCACTTACTTGCTAATACCTTGGGAAAGGTATGAATCTCTTTGTTCTCTCCTCAAGCTATGCGTAAATTGCAGGACAGACCAGGTTCTATAGCCTTGGATGGCAACTGGTCTACCACAGAAAGAAATGCCAACCTATTGCGGGAAAAAATCAGCCTCGTCAATCATGTATCGAAAGATACATGGTCGCCTAAGCCTGTAGCACGCATGGCACAAAACTGACTGCCTGAACTGAAATTGGAACACGATTCACCGATTAACAATTCCAAGGCATTATCCATTTTACCACCCACACTTCCAAGGTTACAACATCTGGTATTCCCAGGCTCGACGTTGCTTAACTTCGGTGATCGTACCGGAACCGGTTTTTCAACGTGATACGGCCACGTTCTGAAGGTATACGGCACATAAATAGAAGAGCCAATGGAACTAGAATCAAATTTTGTAAAGAAATTGGTGAACATTTTCTTTTTTTAGACCTCAACCTTGGTAAAAGGAATGAACCCAGCCTTCCAGGACAGCTTTGTATCGTCATTTAAATTTGTGGGTTTCTTGCCAGAGGAATCCTATACCAGAAAGCAAGAGAAGATAATGATAGAGGTTCTCCTCGACTTCCTTTTGTGGCAATCCATTTCCAGCCACAAGTATTTTTAGTTGTGCCAAGTAGCAAACGATTATTTTAGAAAAAAAAAAAGGATATCTTGATTTTTTTCAATAGATTAGATTATCTTACGGATCGGTCTAGCGATGATTTGAAGGAAGAAGAAGGATAAATTCAGCCTTAATTCACTATTGTTTTTTTATAAGAGAAGCAGACTTTTCAATTTGGCATCTGCCGAGGAAAATGAATAAAACAGATAAATGAAAAAAAAAATGAATAAAAGAAGAAAAAAAGAAACAATCCAGTATTACTGATGTTTTTATCCATCCTTCATAGATCATAGTATGTAAACCATTATTTTCAATGCTTGGAGCATTAATTCACATGTCACTTGCAACCTGAAACATTAATTTGCCAAGCCTGACGGCTTTTCTACAGTGATGAGTTCAGGGCCAAGAACGACAGGTGTAATATAGTAATTGAATCAACAGTCTCACTTCTGCACGTTGGTAGCTCAGTGATATTTTGTCGCTTGATATTAATACAGAACAATAGACGGTCTTGTCAAAAGGCAAATGACCGCCATTTGACTGACAATCTGCGAGCTTACAAAAGGGCTAAAACTTTTTTCTAATTCTTCGTTCACGAAATGATGGTGATGATTATGATACAGTAGGTTGTTTTTCTAAAATGTAAATATTTTTTTGGCAGTATTTCTTTAATTCGCAAAAAAAAAGCTCGTCTTCTGTGCCAACTTTCCTATTACGGGACACTTGTCCATTATTGCCCAAAGGTTTTCAGTTGGGTTAAGGTCAGGACTCTGACTAGGTCACGGGAAGAGTTGTAGTTTATCCTCGTCACGCTTCCTCGCTAGATAACGTTTATTCTTGAAAGGCTATATTTGAAACTCATCAGAAGAAAAAAGAAAATCATTACAATATTTCCGCTATACACCGTACCCCGACTTTATATATATAAGTCAACATAGAAGACTTCTATGTTCACTTATATATATATATATATATATATATATATATATATATATATATATATATATATATATATATCAACCGCAAGGTTTCCTCAGGCAAGTAGAAGATACTTCTTCCTCCTGAGTAAGGCGATAAACTACATCCAATCCTGAGTATGACGGTAAATTATATCCGCGTCTTGGGTAAGGCGATAAACTATATCTGTATCCTGAGTAATATATATATACTAGCAGTAGAGCCCGGTGTTGCCCGGGGATGTAACAGTAAGAGATAGATCAAGTATCGACCATCAGAAAGACTGAAAAATAAAATTGACAAAGATTATTGTTTAAGGTTGACGGGCACGCATGTCTTAATTAGTTTTTTTTTGTTGTTTTTTAGGGGTTTTTTTTACGAATTGGTCAAACCCAAACTCAAACAAAAACATTGTTTTCAATCTTTCTGAGTCTATCGATTGCATAGAATTTTATTATAAACAATTGTCTTGTAAATGGAATTTTTAAAGTATTCTGAATGTAAAAATAAAGTAAAAAGTGTGCAAAACAATAAGAAACACTACCTGCCAAAAAAAAGAAGTGAAGTTTTGTTGGAATTGGTAAAAAAATGTAGGAAATTCGATCCCATATATAAACGAGCACACACACACACACACACACACACACACACACACACACACACACACACACACAACCTGAGATTTATAATAAGTATAACTCGATATGAGTTGTCCCCCTTACATTCTGTCGACAGAATTGTGTTTTATCGGGTTTTCAAATTGATTTAGTGCAAAAACAATTGTGTTTTTTTCCAATTTTGGGCGCCGTCAGAACCACTGTAAGGTAATTTTACGTAGTCCTGTGAAGTTTTGTTGAAATCGTTTGAAAAAAGTAGGAAATCCGATCCAATATATAAACGTACACACACACACACACACACACACACACACACACACACACACACACAATCTGCGTTTTATAATAAGTAAGATATATGCGAGGTGTATCAAAAATCTTTTTACAAACCTTGGAGGCGGGTTCCTTACACCAAAACAAAAACAATAGTTAATATAAACATATGTCCACAAATCCTTCGATTTGTTTTATTAACTTTAAACTTTACAGTAGGCGATGTGAAATGTACAACCGGTCTCCCTCGATCCATACATTGTGGGGCCACGATTTCTGTCTTAACAACGGTACGATAGACAGAACCAAAGGTTGGATGAATCGGCTGCTTTCGGAAAACGCAATCTGATACAGCCGTGCAGCCTCGCGTCCTTTACCATTCGCTTGGCCGTATGTAAAAATCATATTTGCCTGCTCACGCTATGAATATCCTGCCATTGTTAAACGGAACTCTTCTGAGTTAACTTAATATCACACACGTTAAGCGTTGAAGAGGGACTAGACACAAATGTACATGAATGACAAATGTGATCTAGTCTAAATGGCAACACAGCACCATCTACTGTAGACTTTCTTTAAACTTAACAACTCGAAAACGAAGGATTTTCGGACATATTTATATGGACTTTTGTCCTTGTTTCGGTGTAAGGAACCTGCCTTCAGAGTTTGTAAAATAATTTCTGATACATCCTCTGTGCATATAATGTAAAAAGGTGAGGCACTTCGTCCTGGTGTAATGGTTAGCAAGCTTATCTCGCTAGATCTATTACAACTGAATAGTGAGTTCGATCCTTACTGGGTGCCCCATACATTCAGCTTTGTGCCACATCTAAGCTACGCGTAGAAAATCATTAGTTCACCTCGGTGTGGTGTACTGGGTTAGCAAGCTTGTCCCACTAAAACAGTTCCGACTGAATAGTAAATTCGCTCCTCACTGGGTGCCCCATATTTTCGGCTTTGTGCTACTCTTAGAAAATCAATTCTAGGCACTTGGATGCGATGTAATAGTTAGCAAGCTTGTTTCACTAGAACAGTTACGAGTGAGTAGTGAGTTCGATCCTCACTGGGGGCACCATACTTTCGGTTTTGTGCTACGTTTGGAAAATCACTATAATGTTAAAAGAGAAATAGTACTGATCCGTTTTGAGTCAACTAGTTTTTATGGTTACAGTTACTGATTGAGAGAATCGTTTTTTTTATTGTGTTAGGCACTTTTTAAAAGAATTTGAGCATTCGTTAACGGGAATATTGCAGTAAAAAGATTTAAAATCTAGACGAGCCATGAGTTTATCAGTCATCTTAAGAATTTAGGCAGCCTGAATGAAAAACGAAGTGGAATAATTATGGTTGTTAAACAAATAATTATGAAAAGTACTTATATATAATTCTACTGAATATATATCAAAATAAGAAACATAGATCTCATTATAAACATCCATACGTTATTTGATAAAATTGCTGATAACCAATTGAAGGCACGTATTGTGGAAAAATGATAACCTTGTTGAATATTGATTTCGGGGTTTAGTTTAAGGTTTACATTAATCTACGAAAGATTTGTATTGGTCTGGACAAGAGAGAAAAAAGAAACAAATGAAGCATTTAGCGTCCGGTAATTTTGTCAAAGCCGCAGAAAATATTATGGCGTCTTCATGTTTTTATTTCTCTATTGTAAATAAACTTTCAGTGAGTCTAAATGTAAAAAAAAAGTGTACAGGGAAAAGGGATATGCTCAGCACGACAGAGGCAGATTGATATTTGGTGTCTAAGCGCCAGATTTGAAAAAGATTGAATCGAACTTAATGGAAGGAACATAGGAGACTAAAAATTGATTCAAGAAAAGAAAAACGAAAAAGAAAAGAAAGAAAGATAGATATAAAGAACGATAGAAAGAAGGAAAAAAAGAAAGAAAGAAAGATAGATAGAAAGAACGATAGAAAGAAGGAAAAAAGAAAGAAAGAAAAAAAAGAAAGAAAGAACGAAAGATGAAGGGGAAGATAGAAATATTGTCGGCAGAAAAGGTGATGGAATGATATTCAAAACGGAGTAGATAGATACGCAAAAGCAAAAGTAAAACAAAATCAAAAAGGGATAAAAGGAAAAAAATGAGGAAGAGGAAGGAGAAAATATATTATGCAGAAAGTTTGATATAAGCGAAAAAGTGGATAAAACTACAAAACAGAAAGAAAATTAAAAATTATAATCTGCTAAATTATAACATTTATCGTAATAAGAAATTACGTCAGATTAAGATATATATATATATATATATATATATATATATATATATATATATATATATATATATATAATAAAAAGGCTTAAACACTAATATTCCATATATTTTATTATATGCTTACTCTGTCCTTGACATTGAGTTCTACCTGGATTCTATCCTCTTGGATTTTTTTTATTCAAAAATTATATATGTATGTGTATGCACCTATGTATATATTTTTGCATATGTATTTGTATATTTATATATATATATATATATATATATATATATATATATATATATATATATATATATATATATATATATATATATATATATATATAGATATATAGAGAGAGAGAGAGAGAGAGAGAGGCACGGTCGAGTAATGGATATCGTCTTGGATTGAGGAATCGGAGAGCGATTTGAATTCAGTCGAATCCATTACATTCACTTACGTGCTAATATGAATCCTCTTCTTCTCCCTCCAGTCTTGGATGGCAACTGGTCTAGGAGAAGGACAACTCTCAATTCAAAACCTGTGGAGGGTCATTTGGAGACTTTGTGACACGTAGTGCCCCATGTCTCTGTATTCGGCCCTTCAATATTTTTTATATATATATATATATATATATATATATATATATATATATATATATATATTAAATCCGGTTGACGTCTTTCTTATCGC
>CAHIKZ030003885.1:1927500-1930000 GCA_903632075.3 Acanthosepion pharaonis
ACATGACAGTAATTGCTGGACAATTTTCTCACACACGAAGAAGATACTTGACGAAACAGAAATGTAGTTCTACAGAAGGATGCTGAGAATGCCAAAGACCGAACATGCGATAAGCGAGAAAATGAAACAAAACTTTCAAGGAAAATTGGAACACTTGTATTTAGAATAAGAAAGGGACAGTTCGATTTTCTAGGATATAATGTGGAAAGAGAGCTTGGAGAATTTGACACTCATAGGACATACTCAAGATATAAGGGTTATTGAGAAACAACAAGTAACCTACCTAGCGAGCTATGTGAATATATGGTAGAAGAGGGATTTGGTGGTGTAGTAAGAAAAAAAATATATTTTGAGCTATGAACGACAGAACCTTGGGGAGAGCTATGACCACCGACATTCTGAAGGGACACAGTGAATAAAGGAAACAAAGAAGATTGACTAAAATCAAGAAAAGAACATATACAGATTGTGGTGAGATAATAAAACCATAATCATAAAATAAGTGAATACAGCAAGAATGTCTGGGCGGAAACGGTTATTCACTAGGAACAATGCAAATGTCTAGGATCAGACATCCCAGTCAATGGTACATGTAAAGACAAGAATCTATTTTAAAGAAGAAAAATATGAAATTTTATTGGAAATTTAGATTCGAACGGATCTCCCTATTCAAAGCAGAAGAACCATTTTGACTATCCAAAACGTTCTCGTATTGGTCGCTTTTTTTTCTTCCTTTCACATAAGCTCGTCAGGTCAATGGCTCATTAACCTCCCCTATCTCTCTTGCCTTCAATATGACGCATAAGTGTTAAGTTTTCCAGACCTTTCTTCCTCATTATGCATCCAAAGAATTTCAGCCGTCTTTTCCTGATTGAGTATAGTAGTTTTCGTTCTGTTATCGTTTTCTTTAAAATTACCTTGTTGCTTACACGTTCCATCAATGGAATTTTCAGTGTCCTTCTGTAGAACCATATTCCTGCTGCCTCTAGTTTTTTCCTCATCCTTAAAGAAATTGTCCAACATTCACGGCCATACAAGCGGATGGTTATCACATAGACAACCAGCACTCTTTCCTGTGTCTGTAACGGCATTTCCGCATTTCTCAGCACCTTGCTTAGCTTTTGGAATGCTTCCTACGCTAGTTCAATGCTTTTTCAGATCTCGTTGTCGCATTTTCCCTCGTCTGTTAAAATGCTTCACAGGATGATGGCCTAGATATTCGCTCTTTGAAAGGCTCACAAATAAAATCGGAAAGGAGACAAGGAAACTTGACATCCACACTCCTCAAAACCTCCTGATCAGAGGCCTTGCTGTTGGACGTAGTTTATCGTCACACCCAGGACGGATCTGTTTATAATTGATGATTAGTCCTTTTTTCACTCTTTCCTCTAGTATCTCGACTAGGCGTTTCCTGCGGTTTCTATGCCTGCCATTAATACCGTGTCATTTCCATATCCAATGTTGTTTAAGATTTTACACACCAATAATAACTCCCGGGGTCACTTGTACTTTTCTCAGCATTAGACTCACTGTAAATGCTGAATATACATACGATGAGAAGACATCCCTATCTTACGCTCTTCAGTGTGAATAAAAGTAGCAGATAAGACTCTATACTGGGTCCTACGCTGTTTTTGATCTTCAACGATGCTCCTAATGTCACAAGTTCCCAGGTAGGTATTTATGCAGATGATCTACGATTTATTTATGCCCCCATAGCAAATGCGTCAGAGCTTACAAAGTAAACTTGGTTGCTGCTTTTGAAAATGACTTTCGATCAGTAGTTAACTGGGGCAGGAAATGGCTTATAAATTTGAACGCCCCGAAAACAAAACTGCTCTCAATGAAAAACCATAGAGAATCTGTTTTGTCTGCCATTAGCATGGCTGATGTTAGACTCCTGGAGAGTTTGTGGATATGTCAAGAAAAACTGAAAATAATGTTAAAATATATTAGCAGATAGAACTCATCATTTTACATTGAAATTGCTAAATAGCTGACATAGAAATGGTTCAGTCGCTGGAGTACCTCGTTCAGACTTAATGGAAACACAGTGAACAATAAATTTCCACCGCTGTTATATGGCTTCCCAGGGCCTTTTCTATAAATATTTTCATGGTAATTGTTCTAATGAGCTTTCTTTATTGGTACCCCGACTTCATGAATGTAAGCACAGAGCTAGATTGGCAACTTGTTCTTATTATTTAATTGTTGAAATTGCTAGATGTAATCGTAAATTCGATTTTAATCTTTCCTTCTCTCGCACTTCTCAGCTGTGGAATTCTCTTCCAGAATCTTGGTTTCTAGCAAATGCGAACTTCAAAAATTTAAATGCATTGACAATCACCATTTCCTATCTCTTTAGATAATCTTTTTTATTGTGTGTTCTCAATAAGTTTTCTCAGTGTCCTTCACGATATTGTTTTTCATCCTAAGTAACACTTGCGTTTAGTGGTTTTATTCCTTTCCTTTGAGTTAAATTATTGAAGGTAAATGGACA